>KZ807475.1:382898-398529 GCA_000696205.2 Oncopeltus fasciatus | reverse complement strand
TAAATAAATACCTTTCCAATTATTTATTTATAAAATTAAAAATTTAATCACTATTTTCCTAATAATAATTTCTTAAGTGTATGGTATTTAGTGTTATAATAATAAAACTATTTTTCTTCATTCGTGTGTTTTTAACTTACATATTATGAGTACAATATATAAAATATTTATTTTTCACTATTCTTCTCTAGTTACTTTATCTTACTTAAATTGTTCAACTGAAATTAATTTGTAAATACAAAGTATAAATTATATCCTACAATGGTTGAAATGAAGGTCAAAAACTCCTGAGAGATTCATTCATGAACGGTTAGCCATTGCAGATTTATCAATGAAGATCCGTGTGCGCACACTAACACACATTAAACAAACACATGCTTAAAACCGGCATAAATAATGCATGGAGGGTTAGGCGTGGATGGGAGAGGGAGGTAGGAGCAGTGAGGTAGGAGAAATAAAAGCAAAACAAAGCAGAGGGAGGAAGGGAGCAAAGAGGTCGAAAGTGGCCGGGGCCAGTGGCTAAGGTGGTGTGACGTCACAGCGACCTTGCTCGCCTACGCACTCGCAGGCCGCGTTCCCTTTCTTCTGCCGGAATACATTTGAATATTTTATAACGGGCCTCTGAGTATATTGACAGTGGATCAAGGTCATGATGACCAGCTTGCACCCCCCTCTCTTTAATACGCATTAATGTACTTGTCAAAAAAGAAAACCATTTTGAAAAAAAATATGTATGTATATTTTATAAATTATTCTGAATGTGGCCATAGAAAAATATGACAATATGTTTCGACTCATTCAGTGAAATAATTATAAATAATATTTTATTTGATATTACGAAGTCAGGACAATAGAAGCGAAGTGCATGAAAATGAAAGTTCTGAAAGAAATATTCGAAGCTGAGGACTTAGCGTAAGTAACTCAGCACCTGTGTATTCCACCTTTCTTAAAATTATTCCTTTGCGTTATATTCCATGTCTCTTCAACGGTAAGCAATTTTGGTGAGTTGGGAATCGGAAAATAAATTATTAGATCTATATCAGTGCGATAATATAGGCAANTATATATATATGTAAATCTCTATATGTTTTTGCGCGCGTGCGTTCGTGCTTGTTTCACAATACATTAATATTAATTTTCATTTTTAGAAAACATCCTCATTACTATTAATTAATAGGCAGTTGAGATTTTGAACTACTTGTATCCTCTTCGCCATCCGCTGGTATGGCACTATTACGTAATTGATATATAAATAACAGTTTTCACCTTACTAAATGAATTCAAAGTATATATATATAGTGGCTTTATTTTCTCATCTCGAGAAAGAAAAAAAAAAGTCATTCCATGGGCCATATTGACCGTAGAAACATATTGCGTGTGTATTTATTCTTGACCAACGGCACACTTAAAAGTGTTTTGGGACACCACACCATTCCGGCTAAATGTTTTTCCCCTTGGATGAAGAGTAGTAACCAGACGTGTTTGTTATTGATTCAGGCACACTGAGAAAAAATCCTAGTCGCCTGAATTTTTCCTCCATTGAATGAAAAGTGGTTGGTCAATAATTACAGCTGGGCTTTTCAAAAACACATCGGGAATATTTTGGATCATTGTAAAAGCCCAGAAAAAAATAAAACTAACAATCCGTGGACTTTAATCATTATGGAATTTTTAGTTGTTCGGATCATTCATTTCACACACTGAGTCAGCAATCGAGTAGATTTAAAGTGAAAAATCAGAGACGAGAAAAGTAATTCTACCGTTTCATTCGAGGCCTGAGCACAACTAAAGTTAAAATGTGGAAAGCATGTCATTTGATCTAGAGAGGGTGTGAAAAGAGATCTCATCTTATATATATCGAATCCTTAAGTGGATTACTTGAATCAAATCTAGTTTGAACGGTCTGAGGGGTGTTGCAACACACTCTTGCGTCGTCCCAGTTTCCAGAGACTCCGTCGAGTGAACTAATCACTCGAAAGCAATGACGATATTTGAGACTGATTAATGACTGAGGGGATTAATCAAGGCGAGACAGCTATTGTAGTTGGGTAGTTGGCTTTCACTTACGACATAGTACCAGGCCTAAGTATCTGCTCTAAAATGTCGAGATGGCAATGAAATGGGGCCATCTTGATTCAAGTTTGATACTCTTTCTGATAGCGTTATTTGGAATCTTCCTAATCTGTCGGGAATCTTGTTTCAACAGATTTCTATTGAGGAAATCTAGCTATTAACGTTGACAACATGACACGAAGTTTGTAAAGAAATTCTAATTCTCCTCCGATACACCACTGGGATAGAGGATTTACTAGTTAGCTGAAAAAGGTCAAGATGGAGGGGAGGTTGAGAGGTATATATGTAGTCATATTAAAGCTACAAAATACACTCAATAACCGGTATTATTGGTTATATGGCTAAAACTAAAACTAAAAAATAATTATTGAAGTAGATTATAGTTTTATAACATTTCCAATCTTCAAAGTATATGAAGAAAATATCCTTCCTCATATATAACTAAAAGGGTAGTGTACTTCCATCGCCTCCTACTTCCTGCTTTTTTAAGAGTCATATTTAGTTATAAATTTATTTTCCTTTTTTTGTCTTATAAAGCCAAATTAGTTACTCGTTCTTGTTTGTATTTAGTTTTAATGAAACATTCAAAATCTGCTTACATATTTTTCTATCATCAACAAAGAATATTATTTTTCAATAAATTTACAAAATGGAAGTTTATCATTATTAAACTTTCAATAATGTATATATATATATATATATATATATAAAGTTCTAAAGGCAATAGTTTTTTCTTAATGAAATTCGGCAAATGGCTGTTAATTGCAATACGAATGATAAATTCGTTATTGAGAATAATCGGACCAATAAGAATGGGGGATTACCTGCGATATAAACTCAGAGTAAAGAGTTGTATAACTAAGTATATAATAAGTATAAACTTGTGTAAATCATCACAATAGTTAATACTTTTTTTTCCCCAGCAGTTCTCCTTGAACCTCCTACAGAAAAATACACATTTTAANTAAACATATAAAACTAAATTAGAAAGGGCTAATTTGTAGGTTTTTGTGTCCAACCCAGCCGATGAATAAAAGGGAGGAAGGAGAGTCAGCCTCTCTAAATTCTGAATTTAGTTTTCTAATATCTCCCTTAATGTTTGTCTTAAATATCATATAGCTAGGAAGTCATAAGTTGATTTGGATATTTCGGTTTTGTACTTCCAGTTATTAGATACTTTTATCTGCTTTATTCCTAATATATAAGAATTTAAATCAATTGACCAAAAATGGATTTGTGAAAACTGTATCAGAAATGACTAAAAGGAGATTCAAAACAATTTTAGCAGTCTTTCGTATGGAAATCAACCAACTTAAATTTGTGAAACAATGTTTAAGATGTAGTGACTAAAATAATATTTTAATTTTTAAAAAAATTAAGTAATGTATAGTATTCTTCACTAACGAACTTTATTTTCGACAAATGGGTCATATTTGTAAACTGACGTATAGTGTGCATTTTTTTTAATATAACCGTAGCAAGATCCATTATTCTGTGTTTTGGCCATTCACTCAAGGAATGTCCATAATCATAGGATTCTCTTTATGGCGTGTACATGCCAGTCTAACGAGAATCTCAGCGTGGAAGAAGAGGATCTTAGGCTGAGGCGAGGATCCAAAAGAATGGGGTTTCCAAAATTTTCCCATGACTCTTTTTGGCGGCCGACAATATGTTATGGCAGGATCGGTGGTGCCTTTCTGTACATTGTCTGTACACACTATACACACCGGACAACAAAGACTGTCCGGGTACTCCAGGAATGGCTTTCTGTCAACAGATTGACTTTTACTTCAGGGATAATAGATTCTCTTTAAAATAGCTAATAGAGAAATTATTTTGAAAAGAGGAGCGTACATCTTGTTTTCAACTTTTATATCAGGAGCTGCTTATAAATTACAGTCTCCTTCTTAACTACCTTTCCGCTGATCCCATTTTAAAAATGAATTTTTGTAATTGTTTGAAATGTAAAGCATAAATACCGATTATTAATACCCTATTTATATTTAAAAATAAGATAACCTGCTCCACACTCGAAATTAAATTCTTAATCATTATTCTTAATAAACATTATTAAAAAAAATTGCATTAAATTTATATAAAATATCACATTTATATGTAATAATATATATCACATTTAAAATCTATTTTGTTCTTTGCATGATTTTGTAACGCTAATAATAACGAACAAATTAAGATTTTAAATTTTGGTCTTTACATGACTCTCACCTCGACAGATTTCTCAGCTATCTCAGCTATTAAAGGACTCATTCAACGATTTACAAAAAAAGTTTAAGTAGTCAACTTGGTTTCATTATTTTCAAAAAATAATATCACTATATATATATAGATAGATATACACATATACATATTTTACATTTAAACCTTAAAGTTTTCGAAAAAAAATCGTTCTTAACTATGAATATTGCTTGTAAAACAATTATGTAGTAAACAAAGGTGGTTAAGATATCGGCTAAAATAAATACATTTACTAAATAGGAACACAATTTTAGGTTAGTCGTTATCAATTACAATTATTCTTATTTCTAAATATCAGCTTAATTTATCTTAGCCTTAGCTTTAAGGGCTAAATTTAGTTTTCCTCAATCTGGTGATGGCACTATTGCTGAATGGATTCTTACTTTAAATCTAGGTTGATAAAATTTAGGGCTGTTAACATAAAATCTGGGTGTTTACCCACAACCCTTCAATAAAATTTCTCATAAAATGGGTCATATCTGTACTGGTTTTTCTCAAACAAAAGTTGAGAACAAACATTTTTATAAAATGCTATTGTGTTTTTATTATATCTGCCTTCTTTTTATCATTCAGAGAATTTCCTTTACCTGCAAGGAAACTAAACATTTCAAATGTTCTCTGGCGCTTTTGTCATAGCTGTGGAAGTGTATAAGAGTTTGTTTAACTTACATTTATTTTTCAAAATCGTGCACAATAGAAATTAGGGGGATGATTTTATCGGATAAGGTTCTTTACGAGGTCACATTTCCCGCTCACGATCCGAGGCCATCAAAGGATTGACTCCAAACGGACCAATTAACGGCGGAGCACGACCTGGCGTGTGGAGAGCGTCATTTAGGCCGAAGCCGCCATCGGCAGGCAGAAGATATACCCAAAATAAATTAAAACCACCGGCATGAGCACAATATCCCCATAACCGGCGGGGAAGGGTGGGAGTGGAGTCTGGGTTTTTAGCCTTTTTGTGCTGGCCCGTCCTGGGGAGCACGAAGGAGATAAAACTGAGGGTTGACCATCACGATCGAGTCGCCGCTGAGAGTACACGACCCCGCCTCAAGAGGGCAATTTCTTTATTCTGCCCGAGATCGCCTGCCCTCCAGGCCCAGGCTGAGGGTTCCCGATCTGAGAACGAGTCACTATCGGGAGCCGGTTCCTCGCTCGGGAGACTCACTCGTTCTCTGTATCCCTCCTCATGATTAGATAACTCCCCGTGTGTTCATGAGGTATAATTGCCATACCGCCTTAGTATTACTGACGCCCTCAGCGTACTAACAGGTTTAACAGATTTCCCCCAAGGAAAGTCTCTAAGTTATGCCTTAAATATCTTTCATTTAAAGATTAATTTCATTTAAAGAACGTGTTCTTAAATTAAAGTAAGTTAATATTAGATTTTTTTTTTTAATGGTTAGCAACACTGCATAAGACAATATATGTTTACTATATATTATTTGTTTTCTTTTAGTTGATCTCTCATTATACAGAAATGAAGATCAATTGAAGAAAAGAAAAAGAGGAAATAAAAATAAAGGAAACAAAAAAGTTAAGAAAGCTCTATCAGAAAAAAAAGGTAGCAGAGAAATACCTAAAAGGAATAAAGGCATAGAATCAAAGAAATCAGCTGTCATCCAGAGTCAATCTAAGAGGTTAGTCAGTAGGTTAGGAAAAGACAAGCCTGTTGTTCAGCGCATAGTTGCTGCTAAGAAAATGAGTAGAAGTAAAATTGTGAAANGTAAAAAAAAAAAAAAACTCCATTTAAAGTAAGTTAAGTGCCATATGATAATATAAGTTATATACGAAACTTCACCATTATTGCAACTTTATCGTAAAAAAATTTTTTTTTAAAAAAGACGAAAAAGAAGAATGTCTATCTATGTATACTTCCGAAGAAATTACGAAAACGATTACATTTATTGTGATAAATAGTGCTTCAAAAATTATATGAATTAGTTTTCTGTAGAATCTGCACTGATTTGTTTCCCATAAGAATTTTATTGTCTTTCATGTGAAATCTTTATTTAATTCACACTCATTTCGCAGTAAAGTAATTACTAAAATAAACCCTTCTTTATTTGCCATGTTTTGTTGAAACTGCATTATTCCAAAGAGGAAGTGGAGCTCAGAACAATTTGAATGAAGCTCCTGTTTAATGAGGTAGATCAGCTTTGTTTTATATTAATTAAAAATTAAATAAATGGCTCTTAGAAATACTATTTGACGGCTGCGTTTGTGTTATTTTTGAGCTACAAATAAACATGATACCTCAGGTCTGCAGCTATGCCTACAAACATTCAAAGAATCCTAAATTATTGGAACAAGTTAATATACTCCATATAATGTAAAGAACTCTACACTATTTCTATATACATAAAATACAATCTAGATTAATTTCCACCCATTTCACATTTTTTAACCTTCCCTATTTCGCTTGAGGTTTAATGGGTGTGTCACTTAGTATTTTTAAAGTCCCTTAACAACTTTTGACAAAATTTCCCCAAAAGGAATCTGAAAAAGTTAGTTTTTTCAGATCCCAGACTCCAAACTTCAAACCTTTTGAATCTCTCTCCGTCGGCTAAATCCAATATGACTTCAGGACTTCTCCAGCTAGAGTGCCTTCATTTATTGGCTTTGAGGCCATTCAACCCTTATTCCCTCCCCTGAATATTTAATCAAAGTATTGTAATTAATACAATTCTATTTCCCTTATCATTAAATAAGATATGCGTGAGCGCATAGATTTATTTAATGATAAGGGATATAGAATTGTTCTGAAGAAGATCCAAAAATGTCACATATTTATATAAATATATAAACGTCGGTAGATAATTATTTTTTATTAGTCAGTGTTTGGAATATTTATAGTGGAATGCAATAACTTTACACTGTTAGTTTCTTCAGCTTACGATTTATATGTCCTTATCACCATCAAACTAAGAGCGCGAATCATATGGCCTTATCACCATCAAACTAAGAGCCAGGAGATAATAAGCTGGCTGTCCGAGGACGAAATTAGCAAATTGTCCGAAGAATAGGCGTGACAGGATTAGCGACATGATATTGGAATGTCAAATACAGAGTCCTTTTCTTATTGTTCTCTCTTGGCTTCGCAATGGCTTCAAATTCTGGGTTACATAAATACCATGGTAATAATAACCAAACTATTTATAAAGAGGATATTGTTTTCCTGTTAAATCTAACATTAATGAGTTAACAGAAGATTTATTAACCATAATAAAGAATCCTGTAATTCTGCCTAAATTATAATAAAATATTTGTATATTTTATTGGATAACTATTGAATATAATTTTATTTTTAATAAGTTTATGTCAAATAATTTTAGGAAACGTTTTATAAAATGAAAACTTTAAAAAAAATTGCTACTAAATATTTTGTGCTTGATTTTGTTGACAGGTGAAATAAACTTTTTTTTTTTTTAGAAGAGAAGTTAATGTAAATGCAGTAATGTTTGCAAACGCTAGGGAACATTTATTCAGTTGTGTAATTAATTATGCCATATTTTGATTAGCTGTATAATTTGCAATGCCTACAATGTTACAGTAAATTATTGTATTGTAAAGCTTGTCAATACAATAATTAAAACTTACAGTTGGAACAGAAACTAGTGACACTCATTAAAAGTAACTGTTAATACCTGAAATCTGTGTACCTATTCTCTTCAATTGATATTCTCTTTGTAAGCTTCAATCCTGTGTAAAAAAAAAAAAAAAAGCCTCACAGCAAACCGTACAAGACCATTGGGAAATGGTGCTGGTTCCACAGCACACTATAGAAAGAATGTGTTTGGTCGTCTGATTTCTCCCATCGAATAAAAAATGGTACACAATCAGAGATGGGTTATATATTAAAAATAGATGTGCAGAAATAAATTTTAAAAATGTGCACTGCAACTATCCAAAACTTGGATTTTTGGCTTAAAAGTCCAGTGCTCTAACCACTGGGCCAGTGTACACCGCGTCCAGCGAAAAGAAATACATTATTCTCCTATAGTGTGGCCTGCGACGTGCATCCGTGTCTAATTCCTGTCTAGAAGGAGTAAATTGTATAAAACAAGGAGAATAAGGGAAAAGTAGGTGTCTGTTCTTCCACAAGTGTACTTCAACTATGCCTCTCATTTCTTGTGGAGATTCCAATGGCAGATTTCCTTAGGGGAAACCAAACTATTCTAGATTATATCATTTATATTACCCTCAGAAATGTTTTTATACGCCTAGCCTACCTGGAAGCGCTAAAAAAAAAAAATGTCCGTCGTGCTTGAGCTCCGTAATCTAATCAGATTTATCATGATGGACTTAGATAAGAGTAAACAACTAGCACTATTATAAAAACTGGAACGAGCATGAATATCAGGCAGTCTCAAGACTATTTGAGTGGCAAGAGTAGGGACTCTTTCTATTTACATCCATAAATAAGCTTTATTTGAAAAAAAAAAAAAAAAAAAATGTCATAGGCCATAAATTAAAAATTATTTATTTATTATAACTATTAATTTTATAACTAATTTTTTTTCGAAACTCTAATTATAATGTAGATAATAAATTTGGCTGTTATTCTAGACTCACATCTGATTTCAGCCAAAAATTAATGTTAATGTCAAGCAATAGAAAGCCTGAATACCGAATTTGACTTTTATGTTTAAAATTTATATTATATATTTAAGTTACAGTCTTATTTTTGTCCTTTTATGAAAGGAACTGGCGTGGACAATCTGTGTCCGTATACACCCACATCATTTATCAATAGTAAAGGAATTAAATGATTTTACGTCTTCAATATTTTTAAACTTAAACATCTCCCTCCAAAATCTCCACCAACTTAACTTATTTCTCCCCTCTAATTCGTCAGAGCAATAAGGATTAAAAATAAAAGTATATGGTTGGGCGCCAGGGTAGCTGATGGGATTCTTTCAGGTTGCAATCCAGGCGCTGCGGATTCAAATCCCGCCCTGCCCAAGCTTGTATCTATAAATAAAAGCTTGCCCTTAGTCATGGATGTTTAGAATGGGATGGCAAGCTGTAGATAGCTCCATGACCTTGAGTGTTTGATAGAGAGGCTAACACTTAATAAAAATAAATAAAATTTAAAAAACGTGTATGATCAATTTAGCCTTGTTGAATTAGAATAGCATCCATGTTTCTTTAATTCTTTGGAGGAAATTAACAAATAAGAACAACTTACTAAGGAAAAATTCAAAAAATATATCATACAAATATAAGTGTATAAATAATAGAAACACAAGGTATATAAAATAAAAAGGTTTACGTAACTTTTTATTTATTTCACAGGAGAGTTGTGATTTAAAGAATAGTCCAAGAATTCATTCTTCTGGCTAACCTTGAGTGTCTAATTGAATGGGGTTTTGAATATACGCGACAAGTGAACATAATCAATAATAATGCCTTTTTTACATGGTGAGTCAAAAGTGACCGTTTCTTTAAGGGTGGGTTTTTTTTTCCGGGGTGCCTGTAAAAGAAATTCTCTTCGCGTATATAAGCTTCTGTCGGCAGTCAGATACTCTCGGTTCCCGTCTGTGCTACACCCAGCATGGTACAGTCTAACATCTCTTCATTGTATAATGGGGTAAAACATATCATTTATACTATAGTAGTTTTATCTATATATAAACAATCAAATCTTTATTAAGTGACCTAGGAAACAAATTATATTAGTATAGGCTGAAGTCGAGGAATCAGCATACATAACATACACCATGTTCACTTCATCATTTATATATGTATTTTGTATGAGATAGTAACGTTTGAGCTACGGATTTCCCATGTTTCTTTAAAAATTAACTCGAATTCTTATTCATATAATTCTTATTAATATTCTTATATTACTTAATTAACGATTACTGAACGCCCTCTCCCCTAAATTGAAATCAGCTGAAATCATTAATTAATGAAATCGTCAGACACAAAAAAATCAAATTGCGAATTTGGTTTCTTTATTTTGAAAACTGCGAATGCTAAGATGATTGTATACAGATTAATAAGATCTATAAAAATATGTATACGATTATGAATGAACCACAGTCATAGCATCACTTAAGGAAGATCAGCGGTAACTGAAAATGTTTTTTTCAAAAGTCCTGTCATGATGCCAACATGAATAACTTGATTTTTATTTTATTGTAAATATAATATTGAATATAATTTTATTTTTAATAAGTTTATGTCAAATAATTTTAGGAAACGTTTTATAAAATGAAAACTTTAAAAAAAATTGCTACTAAATATTTTGTGCTTGATTTTGTTNATATATAATATGTTTGTATCAAGTTTTTATATCATGGAATATAAGAATAATAATATTGGAGTAATATAAAAGGAATTATAGTTTATTTGATTTTTTAAAAATTTAATCTAAGTTTCAATCATTGGGGTCATAGACTGAGTCATGATTTAATCACTGCAGAGCAAGAGTCTCTCTTCACCCTATTTGCCCTGATGAAGGCCTGAAATTTAGGCCGAAACGTTGACGACAATAAAAAAACCTTTTTGGTTACACATAGGTTTTTAATTCTTCAGCTCCCAAGATGGAATTCCTGACTATCCTCTCCAAATATATATTTCATATTTATGAATATATTTTATTATCTATTAATTTTAGAAATACCTTATTTTGCCCTGAAATCCCTACAGCAAATTCCAATCTTGAAGTAAAAGGAGTATTAATTATATATTCCATGAAATTCATTAAGTATATTATTTATTGCTTTCTCTAAGTTATATGCTCTGTAATACAGACCTAAAAATTGAAAGAAATACCACAAATGAAAGGAGTTTTTTTTTTTTCACATTGGATGACTGATATTTTCGGGCTTAAAAGCAAGTCACGAAGAATCTTGAAATTCCCAAAAATAGCTTTGGGGGGGACAAGATAAAACTTATATAGAGCAGGTCGGATTAACTCGGCAGACCATGAGAAAGGTCCACGTGGACGTCATGTTGACTTTTAATCAAGCCCAAGTCACTAGAGGATGATGTATGTTATATTTGTATAATGGCCATGCAATATATATTTTTTTCTTAGAGGTCACAGAGACACCCCCACAACCAAATATTGGCAAAGTAAAAATAACAGGGAAAGTACACTAAGGAGATCTGAAACCCCTTTACCATATAAATTGGAGTATTTACATTTTTTTTTGTCTTCTGATGGGTGGATTATATTTTGAACGGCACGTTTCCAATTAAGTTGTAACATTTAAAAAAAAATATTTTTTTATATTTAGTTTTATTGAATTATAATAATTTTATCGANACACACACACACACACACACACACACACACACACACACACACACACACACACACACACACACACACACACACACACACACACACACACACACACACACACACACACACACACACACACACACACACACACACACACACACACACACACACACACACACACACACACACACACACACACACACACACACACACACACACACACACACACACACACACACACACACACACACACACACACACACACACACACACACACACACACACACACACACACACACACACACACACACACACACACACACACACACACACACACACACACACACACACACACACACACACACACACACACACACACACACACACACACACACACACACACACACACACACACACACACACACACACACACACACACACACACACACACACACACACACACACACACACACACACACACACACACACACACACACACACACACACACACACACACACACACACACACACACACACACACACACACACACACACACACACACACACACACACACACACACACACACACACACACACACACACACACACACACACACACACACACACACACACACACACACACACACACACACACACACACACACACACACACACACACACACACACACACACACACACACACACACACACACACACACACACACACACACACACACACACACACACACACACACACACACACACACACACACACACACACACACACACACACACACACACACACACACACACACACACACACACACACACACACACACACACACACACACACACACACACACACACACACACACACACACACACACACACACACACACACACACACACACACACACACACACACACACACACACACACACACACACACACACACACACACACACACACACACACACACACACACACACACACACACACACACACACACACACACACACACACACACACACACACAACGTGCTCATTAAGGAAGACATTTAAGAGTAAAATATGAGGATTGACTTACCCATCCCTCCGAGACAGTCAAGAGCCAGAGCCAGCGGCAATACATTTTTTTTTTAATGATTAATTAGTCATTTAGTCTTTAATGGAATAAGGTAATGCTTGGTAAATGAATAAATAAATTTAATTTACGCAGCTCTTGCATGTCGGACTTAACAATAATTTAAACTTCTTTGCTGTGTGTGATTTTTATTAGATATTAGCTGATCTTCATTTACGTTGATAAGACTACGCTAGCAGAAAGAATACAAATGTGCATATATTCTTCATCACGAAAAATAAATATATTTAATTTGTTTTAAAGCTATTTATTAAAGTATTAAATTCTGTTAAATAAAAACATTTTGTAATTTGATTACAATGAAAAGTAAAAATTACATTCAATGTCAATCACATGAGGAGAGAAGGTGTCAATCAATAACACCATTCTCAAATAATAGATATTCAGGAAGATGTAGCTGAGCGCCACCCTCTTCATACTCCGACCTAGTGTCAGCTAATATTTTGTTCGCTTTGTACTTTTCAGATTTTTAAATGTCGTTTGTCCCCTTTCCAATCAACTTTTAAAGAAATCAACATACATAAGGTGGTTTGCAGAATATTTTTGCGGGAATCGATAACAGAAGTAATCCAGTCATCGGAGGACACACCACAACGTCCAACTATTATTCCTTGTGCACAAAGCCCAGGAAGGCTGAAGGCCGGTTTGACTAAAGCAGAAGAAAATAATTGCAAGGCCTGAGAAAAAACTCGCTACGAACCTGATGTAAGGCTGGTTGCGATACGGTTTGAAAGGCCTTTGATTGACGAAAAATCGAAGGATAAAATCAGTCATTTTTCGGCCGTCGTCCACGGAAGTTAATTCAATTAATTTCTTATAGTCAATAGGGATTCTACGACCATGATGCAAATTACCTTTGACCTAGCACTGCACAAAATATATTCATATATAAATATCTTGAATTTTTTTTAGATAGAAATCTTCAGACTTGATTAAAAATCTCAATTTTACATGTATATCATATACTGCTGGGAGATGAATAACACTTTTTTCATTTACCTGGACTACCTCTTTCGGAATTGCAAGTCCTCTGAATCTTTATTATATTTTATTTATTTACTTATAAATATTAATTTAGTTGTGGTTTATTATCCCACGTAAATTTTAAACAATCAATGAGAGGGAATAGAATAAAAAATCTATCTGTCCCAGCCAGGACTCGAACCTGGATCTCCTGCTTTCAGGGCCGTTATGCTTCCATTACACCACCGGGACGAGCTAGATAACTTATTAAACTCCCAACAATGGGAGTTTAATAAGTTATGTATTCGTCTTTCTCGTGGGTTAGGCTCTCGCTAGTTTTTTTGGGAGTTTAATTAGTTATCTAGCTCGTCACGGTGGTGTAATGAAAGCATACCGGCCCGGAAAGTAGAAGATCCAGGCTCAAGTCGTGACTGGGGCAGATAAATTTTTATTGTATTCCCTGTTATTAATTGATTATTTATTTATGTTCCTCTGATATTTCATTGTGCAAGTGACTTAAGTGATAGCATTGAAACAAGGTAGATACATTTTATTTTATTTATTTAATAAGTGCTGTTGCAAGCAAAAAAAGTAACAGTAACTCGGGCAAGTATTGATGCCACGAAAAGAATAACAGTTTCGCAATCGTCACTTCTCCTTTTCATCCAGAAATCTTCATTCATCTATTTATGACCGTAATCTCAGTAAGTATAAACAATGAAAATAATTTATGTAAAAAAATAAACATAACAAGCTGGTCTGCGAATATCAGAAAAGAGAGGGGGTGGTTTAAGTGAGGCTCTTGTATTTCTTGTCCAAAATTCAATGTTGAAAAATAAACATAATAAGCTGGTCTGCGAATATCAGAAAAGAGAGGGGGTGGTTTAAGTGAGGCTCTTGTATTTCTTGTCCAAAATTCAATGTTGTAATATCTTTGGAGTTACGAAAGAGTTAATTGAATTTAATAAGTACAAAATATAATTTTTTAAGATTCACAATCTTACAAAAAAAGAAGTATTAAGATACATATTAAAGTATTAAAAAAAAAAAGATGTAGAACATCACAGGTGGGAAATTTAATTTTCTATATACAATTTTTTACAAGAAATATGTATTAAGGAAGAAATTAAAAACCGTAAAATGGAAGTATGTTTGTGCTCCTTACCCGTGCTTGTGAATTTATGTATATTTTGTACAATAATGAAGAGTATAATTATTAAAAGTAAAAATTTGAAATTGGAAAAAATTTGTGAACTTACGTAATATGTGTGATAAATAGTGAGAAATTAACATAAACACACATTATGAAATAATTTTAGAAGGACAATATTAATTAAAAGTAAATTTTTCCACATCAGTATAATAACTAACAATGCACTAGGTTGATTAATGGTAATTTTATCTGAACCTGTAAGAGACAAAAGACATTAGCTTTATTCTATTCCCTTCCATTAATTGTTTAAAATTTACGAGGGATGATACACCACAACTAAATTAATATTTATAAAAGACATTAGCTTGTCATTCATAAATTAGATGAACTACTAATATTACAAGTATATATTAATTTTATTTCATTCTTTTTGATTCATTAAACAATATTAATTAAAAGTAAATTTTTCCACATCAGTATAATAACTAACAATGCACTAGGTTGATTAATGGTAATTTTATCTGAACCTGTAAGAGATAAAAGACATTAGCTTTATTCTATTCCCTTCCATTAATTGTTTAAAATTTACGAGGGATGATACACCACAACTAAATTAATATTTATAAAAGACATTAGCTTGTCATTCATAAATTAGATGAACTACTAATATTACAAGTATATATTCATTTTATTTCATTCTTTTTGATTCATTAAATACAATTCCAGAAAAGTAATATTTTTTAAAGATATAAATTAAAATATTTCTTTTATGTGAAATATAATA
>KZ807475.1:335449-370765 GCA_000696205.2 Oncopeltus fasciatus | reverse complement strand
TATATATATATAATTTATTTAATTTTTTTTTCTAGATTCTGAGATATTATACAGATCTCCCGAAGGAATCATGTTATACAATGCGAGAACAAAACGATCCAGGCTTCTTGTCAGTCAAGACAATGAGGTAACAAAATACACTCTGAATTTCTTCTTCAGTTTTTGCTTGCTCTAGAATATGACAATATGTTCTTCTTGTTAACAGATACTGAAGCAGTCTTTTGAATATGAGTTATCAGCCGATCATAGGTATTTGATGTTGGCCCATGCATACCAGAAGGTAAGTCACCTTGTTGCTCA
This sequence comes from Oncopeltus fasciatus, assembly GCA_000696205.2. Classification (NCBI taxonomy): domain Eukaryota; kingdom Metazoa; phylum Arthropoda; class Insecta; order Hemiptera; family Lygaeidae; genus Oncopeltus; species Oncopeltus fasciatus. The sequence continues at coordinate 370,465 of KZ807475.1, read as the reverse complement.
AGATGTACCATTCATGTATTACATAGAAGGGGGTGTTAAACTACCCTGTCTGGCTTGTAATATTGCCATCTAGAGCTAAGGGTAAACTTAAATAATTTATTTAATAGGTGGAATAGTACTTTGTCAAAGAAATACTTCTTCTGTTCACGTAGGCTTCCACGGTCCTGAGACATATTTACCAATACTTCTTCCGGGTTCTTATATTTTATAAGATAATGAGGATCTCATTCTCCATTCAGCCCTGAAGAAGCCATCACACGATTTGCGAAAGCTTGGCACCTAAAAACTCCAAGACATGGTTGAACCTAGAAGAAGTATTGGTAAATAAATACTTCTTCTGTTAGAAATCACTGGGGCTAGCAGTGATTCATATATGTTAAGTAGCAATCCTACTTCTTTGGCATCACCATTTTTGTATTTTTCTCCAGATTGCATTTTTTTTCCATGTTGAATCACAGAAAATGGTCTCGATTTTACCAATCACTGATGACTTATGAGAACATTAAGTTTCATCGTATTTTGTCTACTGTCGTCTTTTGACTCTTCTAAATTCTAAGGTTGAACATTTAAGTACAGAAAGAATAAAAAGCTTCTGTTTTTGAAAAGCTTTTGTAGTAGAAAAAAAATTACTAATTAAAAAGTTTGTGAAATTTAAGGATCTAAAAGAGTTGGATGAATTATTGTTTGAAATATTTACGCAGGGACAGATTTAAGATGGCTTGCATTTCTCCTCCTGAACTGCTACTTTTTATGGTAACTGTTATCACAAGTCTGCGATAACAGTTAACTTAAATACTTTAGTCTGTGAAGCTAAGAAAGATTGTATTCATCTTTTAATTAATTATTTTTGTAAATTAACATACTTTTCTTTTCTACGACCTTTATATCAACTGCAAACAAACAATATAATAAATGTTTTTCAATTTCAATTTACAAATGTAATGCATTTACTTTAATCTCAGGTCTCAGTAACTCTCCCACCAAAAAAATTATTATACTTTCTCAAGTGGACTAATCCTACTGATTAAGAGCTGTCTCATAGGTAGTCACCCTACATTATTCCATAATTGACACATTTATCTCTGTTTAAGGGCTTTTGTGAGGGATTCATCTTTCAATTGTCTGAATAAAACTTGTTCTTTAAATTTTAAAGAAATAAGATTACTTCTTTAGTGTAGAAAAATATAATAATTTTTCTTTACTGAGATAATTAATGTTAGGGTATAATCAGTCATTCTTTAAATTTCATATTTAGTTCTCAATGGAATTTACTTATTGCCCTTGCCATTTATTTATGCTATTGAAAGCAGTTGTATTGATTTTTACTTTTATTAATATCATTTTTTTTTTTATCTTCATTGTTATCAAATTACAAAATGTTTTTATTTATTTTTAACAGCATGTAATATACAAATAAAGGTTTTAAAGCTTTACCGATACACTTTCCTTGCTTACTATCACATCATTGATTTGGAAACTAAGTGAGTATATTTTTAAAATATAATGGATAGGTAGAAATAAAATGTAGCACTAGTTTGGTTCCTCTGATGCATTCAAATGTGTTTGCTCTTGAGTATAATTAACATTTTGTCCAATTTAAGAATATTTTTCTAGAGATTAATTGCTGCGTAGATTGAATCCAGGATCAACAGTTTCTATCGTTTCAATCTATCTAAACTTATAATTAGTTTAAGAATAATAATGAAGGTTTGGTTCATTATTTTTTTTTTTTTAAATGGATTGTTTTAAGATCTAAGATTGATTTATTTAAGATTTCATAAGACTGAAAATATTTTAATCTTATTTAGTACTTACGAAGACTTAATAATCTCTTTAGAGCATTTTATGAGCTTGCTAAGTCCCATTAGACTTCTTTAAAAAAAAGCCACAGCTTAGTTATTTGTTTTAAAGGAGAAACATGATAGTGCACTACAAAATTTTTATAATTTTAAGGCATTAGTGAAAAAATACAATTAATCTATGAATCTCATTTCACAGCCACTTAAGTAATTTGTGAAATTATTAAATATGAAGATGAAGGTGGCCTTGGCCAGCATACTTAGTGGCAAAATCCGTATACCCATAAGTAATGGCTAGATCGCAGTCAAACTGCTTTTCGGATTGCTGTAAGTGAGAAATTTGAAAAAAAAAAAAAAAAAATCCATGCTTTGCATTTTTTGGAATTTTGAAGGTATTGTTCCTGATGGATGCTCTGTGAATTCTGAACTCTACTACAAACAACTCAAATGATTGAACACAAAGTTCTCTGAGCATTATTCTGCTTTGATCAACCAAAAAAGGGTTTTATTCCAACAAGATAATGCTCGTCCTTACACTTCCTGTCGAGACAAAGAAAAGTTTAAAGAACTTCATGAATTCGAACTCCTGTCTCATCTCATCCTCCATATAGTTAATGAGAATTAAAAGATTCCTCGGGAAATTATGTAGTAAACACAGCTGGAGTAATAAATTTTCTAAATGAGATAAACTTGTTTCAACATATATTACATTTTTTTTCCTAATTATTTGATTTATTGGTGACTCGGACACCAGGGCCTTGGTAGCTGCAGTCCAAAATTTCACATCCTCCTCCTCCATTAGTCCAGACCTCACACTTCCAGATTACTCATTTTTTCGACCAATGACCTATTTTCTTTAACAGAAAAAATTTGATAATTTTGCTGAAGTTGACATTGCAGTCCAAGAGTTCTTTGAGTGCTATCCCAAGGAATAGTATCTGCGTGGGTTTGAGCGAAGGGCTAGCAGATGGCTAATGGGAGTATTTAACAATGTACTATATTTGAGGATTAATTGTATTTTATATCAAAGATAAAATAATATTTGATTAAAAATTAGTCATTTTTTTTATGCAGCCCTTTAGTATAAAAGTGACTTGTATATACAAGAAATCTATGTTGTTAAATTATTCTAAAAATGATTCCCCAGTTAGCCATTGGTCACATGTGGTGAGGACTACTATAAGGACTAATAATATTTCTCCAGTCTCTGTCCACTAGTTGCACCTTTGTGGATATAGAATACTTTTATGCATGATCTTGAAATTGGCAATTTATATACAATTTATTACAATTTGCAGTTTTGTATAATAAATATGAGAAGTCTCCATTTAGGAGCCTCAAATTGGAGCACCAGGAAGCCTTTTTTAATAGTAGGATTAAAATATATCAATGGAAATAAAGAAAAGAAAGCACCAAAAAATGAAGATGTTTTGGAGAAAAAAAAATAATATAAATTATTGAAACTCCTAATATATTTTTTTAGTCCATTGAGCCTTGATATTTGTCTCCGTTAATTCAAATGCATATTAATTTATTTGATAAAAGTATATTGTTAAAAAAATTCCATTATTGAGAAGTTTGAAACGAAAAATTTGTTAATTAATTTTGGTAGTAACTGGAATGAGTCCTGCTTCCTAATTTTTTAAAAAGATATTCTCATTTAGTTTAGTTCATTTTTTTTTTTGTTACTTAAATCTTACCTGTACTGTAGGAAAGGCTGGCCAATCACAGATGCAAATGGAAATAGGATTCCCCTACAGCTGGTAAAGTGGTCGCCATCCGAGAATGCTTATGTGTATGTTTACATGAATGACATTTACCTGAGGAGGTCAGCAAGAGAGCAGGCTGAAGAGTTCAGGCTTACCAATACTGGCAGACCAGGAACCATCTATAATGGTGTACCAGATTGGGTTTATGAAGGTAACTCTTCTCTTTGTTATAAATGAAGATAATAAAAACTATAATTACATTGTTACATACTACATAAAGGATGAAATGAAATACTAAGTCTGGGAGAAATTATATTAAGTTTTTTATCTAATTGTCTTCTGTGTTATCAGCTGTCAACAACAAATATGATTCCCTTTGTTTAAATTTCACTATAATTAACATGACATAGTCCAGCAGGGTATTGTTATTGTTATAACCCTCCTATATATAATCCTTCCAGTCAAAAGTCCTCGTAACCGTTGTTAATGCTCCCTTCGATGTATCCAACTCTACACTTCAAATGACCTCAAAATCGACCTCGTCAAAGACTTAATTCCAAATTGTTTCTCCAAATTCCATTCCCCCCTCATACAACATCCTAATCCCTTGGCAAATGAACTATCCTCCCGGACTCATCCCGATAATCCTACACGTCGACTTAAATGAAGATGGCCCCATGATAATCTGTAACAAAAGAACCCAGTTAAATTTATATATATATATATATATATATATATATATGTGTGTGTGTTTTAGACTTACTGGCTGCAAGTCACAAACAAATTGATATTTGACAAAAAAATTATATTCACAATAAGATGTTTTGCTGACATACTTTTTATATCTACCAGCTATTTTATGAATCCCAATGGTTTTAAATTGATACATGCATATCTTGTTGACAAATAGAGGGCATTTTAAACATTNTATATATATATACACTTTTATCTTCATATTACTGTTTTGCATTGCTATCAGAACAAGTATTTTTTTTTTAATTCTAAATATTTCTACAGTGATATTTTCAATTAACAGTATTTCTACTGTGTGATTGTTTAAATTTGTATATACTCAATCAAAACATTAATGTTTTGTTTTTTTTATTGCTTGTCCTTATAATATTTTAAAAATAAAAAATTGTATTTACTTTTAAAAGAGTAAATAACGAGAGTCGATAAATAGCTAGACAATGTCAGCTCCTTCGAGCATTAGACAATGTATTTGTCTTTCTCGAAGGTAAGGCTCTCGCTAGTGTGTTGAGAATTTAATAAGTTATCTAGCTCGTCCCGGTGGTGCAATGGAAGCATACCGGCCCGGAAAGCAAAAGATCCAGGTTCGAGTCATGGCTGGGACAGATAGATTTTTTATTATATTCCCTCGCATTAATTGTTTATATTATTTAAGCTTAAATAATATGATTTTAAGCCATCTTTAATGAAAGTAGGGAATCTAGTTTACAAAGCTCTTGCATGACAGACTATTGTAAATTATAGTCATTTTGAATATTTTATAATATGGTGATATCCTTTTTTCTTTCTTTTTGGTATAGGTATTTTAAAATATTTTTTCTTTCAGAGGAAATATTGAGTTCAAACACAGCTCTTTGGTTCTCCCCTGATGGTAGACACCTTGCATTTGCGACGTTCAATGATTCTCGGACACCAGTCATGAACATCCCATATTATGGATCTCCTGGAGACATTAAATTCCAATATACTCAGGCTGTCAACATCAGGTATCCCAAGGTGAGTTTTATCTCCTTCCAAATATGTATAAAGTGACATAAAAACTAATTATATGTACCATAAACATTTTACATGAATATTCCACAGCATAAAGAAAGTATAGTGGATGTAAGCTAATTAAAGTAAAATGTGAAACTGCTTTTTTCAGTATTCGAAATTCAGAAAGATAAATATAATAAAATTGATAAATTCATCAAGGAAAGGGTTTGCTAGTAATTTAGATAAGATAAATTTAATAAATTATATGCATCATTTCTAAATCAGTTCATAATTTTCCCAAATTTCCATACTACAACGTCTTAAAATGTTAGTAAATAACTAAATATAATATAGCAAATTGTTATGTCCTCTTGAATTGAACTTATCAAAGCTTTCCTAAATTTTAATGTTGTCTTAGACTCTACTGTTGTCTTGTATAGGTTTTTACTGGGTTATAAATATTCTGATGACCATAATTCAAGCAGTATATATTGATTGTACAATTATCAGCAGGATCTTTATTATCCAAACATAACCATTTTTACTACATTAAGAAGACAGAATATTTCCCCCAAATAAATTTCCTTTTTGAACAGTGGTATATCAAGAGTTAATTTTTGGGAGGTACAAGGTAGTGTACTTTTGACTGAAAGAATGGTATGGTGTACCCCATGACTTTAATGGGAAATCTATTGAATAGATAATTTGTATTACCATCCCCCTTCTTAATTATAAAATCCTAAAAATTAAAATCACTACAACCAGTTTATATTTTAGGGGGTTGCGCCATTCATCCTTAAAGCCTAAGTTATGGTCTTGGATTTTCAAAAGTAAATAGTTCAGAATTTAAAATAAAAATTATAAACAATATTAATTTATGTTTTTATTTTAGCCTGGCCGACCAAATCCTACTGTGACTCTGAGTGTAATAGATTTATCCCAGATACAAGCAACTCAACCAATATTACTACTGGATCTCCCTCCTAAGGACAGCCTCATGTAAATTTCATTATTAATGATACTTAAATTCCAAGCTAATCTAATAAATGATTAACTCAAATCCATTTAAAATATTATTTTAATGTGCTTTAAAAAAATAGTTGTATAGTTCATTATTATAAAAAGTGATTAATTCATTATTATTCCATACAAATTATGAAACATTATTATTTAGAAATATATTTTTTAGAGAACCTGTTTTAACTCAAGTAAAGTGGGCTTCCCCTGAACAATTAATTGCTGTTTGGATGAACAGAGTTCAAAATGAAATGGACATCATCAATTGCTTAATGCAGAACAGAAGATGTCAACAAGTAAGTTAATTTCTTATCAGTGGCCAGTGAAACTTATAACTTGTGTAGATTATTTTAATCTTTTCAGGGAAAAAGTGTCAAACAATATTAGATTAATGACGTGTATTTGTTATTTCTTTTAAAAACTCAATGTTTCAGATCATGTCCTATAATGAGAAAAATGGTTGGATAACACTACCTGAAATCCTTGTTTCACCTGATTCTACATTCTTGGGTCTGATCCTTCCCCGAGAACAAGAGGGTAATCTTGGAAACTACAGACATATTGTGAGGGTTAATATTTCTAATCCGGCCAATGTGAAAGCTCTTACCTCAGGCAAATTTACTGTAACTGATCTCCTGGCATGGGACGATACATATATGTAAGATACTAAGGAATAATTTACATTTTAAAGATATTTTATATAAGATAACATTAAAGAGTATTGTTCCTTAATATTTCAAATAGCAATGAATAAATGGTTATTAAACTTTCTTTGGATCAGAATAGTCAGAATTAAAATTTTTGTTTATTATGTTCTCAAAAGTAAGAAGTAGAACTTACATAGAAAAGTCCATTACTATACTCTCGTCTGAAAGATTCCTGGGCTCTGAGGATGAGACATTGAGTCTCCATAGCACTCAGTTTTCATAAATATCATTTTTATCTAGCAAAGTTTAACAGTGTATATTCCTTATATTAGAACTTATAATTTTTATCTTAAATTTTTTTTATAATACTGACCTAAAATTCACCTAGCAGTCACAATAAAANGTCTGATAAGTTATTAAATTCCCAGCACTAGTGTCGGGAGTTTAACCTTTTATATTCTCTATGTATTGACCTAGACTATATTATTTGTACAAAATTATTTTATGCAACTTGTACTATTCCCCTGGGTTTTGATAATTGTTGCAGGAGTGATTTTGTTTTGTCATTTAGATGAGGAAAAAAAATTAGAACTGTATTTTTTTTCTCCAGATAATCAAAAGTCATACCTTTTAAAACTTATGGAAAATAAAAATAAATCTATACTGATTTGACATTCCTTATTTTGATAGACCTATAAGTTCTTTATAATGTCCTAATGTGCTTTGAAACTATCTCGTTTCATTTCTGAAAACGGTAGCTTTTTTAAATTATATATTATATATAAATTATATATATTCTCCAGAGCTGAATAATTAATATGAAGAATGACATTAATTATAGGGATGAGGGACACATGCATTAATGATGTCATTTCACACAACAGTGGTTTGTTGGTGTCTCTCCATTTTAGAACTAATTAGTCGGTAATTGTACGCGGTGGAGGTAATTAGATGTTGTTGGCCGATCTGACGATTATGTTTCCTGTGTGACAGCAGATGTAACATTATCTGATTCGCTTGTGATGTGTGCAGGGATTTTTTATACTCTTTCTACAAAAGATAGAATAATAAAATCAATTTTCTCAGCCTTTTATATCAATAAATTTGTATACCAAAAAACAATTCTTCTTCCTTTTGTAGAAGGGAGACTTGAGTCCCTAACAATAGACTTTAAATTTTTTATTTATAGTGTTAGCCTCCCGTTCAAAAACTTAAGGTCATGGATGGAAGGGCTATCTACCACCCCACTCTAAACACCCATGGCATAGGATAAGCTTTTAATTTAAAAATAAAAGATTGACCTGGGCGGGATTGAAACCCGCAGTGTCAGGAATGCGAGACCCGTGCGGATCCATGAGCTACCCTATCGCCCAGACTGACTTTGAATTTCTGTAAAAAGTTAGAACTTGTGTGTGTGGGTGTGAGTGTGTTATTCTTTTTTCTTTCTGTGTTATTCGCCCTATATAATTTTAAGACTCTTCAATAAATCCATTGCCGTATGGATGACAATGAGACAATTTTTTTTATATTTGACTATTATATATGACTATTAACCATACGGTCGTCATAACATAGTTGTGTGACATAAAAAGAAGACATTGTGGGTGAGTTTTAATAAATACAGGACTTTTTATTGACATTCACTATAATTTAGAATACTGATTTTTAATACATGTCACAATCAGGACATTTTCAGTTACCAGGCAGTGCTGCTTTGTTATATGGAGCTGTAACAAAGTGTAACAATGGGCTAGGGATGATGTGCTAGTAATGTCTCCTTGAATAATGACTATTTATTTGATTTTTTACTCTGGTAATTGTAGTGTGATTGTTTCATATTCATAGTGGAGCACAAATTTAATCTTTATAATTTTGTTTGAAACTTTTTAATTTCGTTAGTAAGTTACAAATTCTGTGAACCATTAGACATAATTAGTTTTTAACATTGAAGATAAATGTATGCATTCATTTATGTTTCAATTTTTGGTTGAATTTGTGCATGGGTATTTTGAGCCTGTCATTATTCTAAAGGGCAGACTTTAGGGTTCAGCTCTGCTACCCTTTTCCAGAGCCGTTGTCGCATTGAAGCAATTTTGATCAATATGCCTTCCTATAAGCCACCTAGTTCTTCCTTCTGGGTCCAGCTAGATATTTTCTTGCCTATTTATAGGATGGATATATTTGTAGAGTGGCAAATATATATTATCTGAGTGCTTATTAAACAAATTATAATTTGTTTTTATTTACTTGCACAATTTATGGAATTTGTACATAAAACAATTCCATATATGAGAAAAATTAATGATACTCTAAACTTTATGAGTAAAACTTGTTTTAAGAATGTTTCTAAATTTATGAACAATCAAGGAGCATAATAAGGAAGATATTTAAGAGTAAACTAGAAGGATTGAACACCTTCCCCACCTATCCCCTCCTAGTCAACCTAGATTAAATCTCATTTATTTAAATAAAAAAAAATAGTCATTATTTTTTATTATTTTATTATGCTATATTTTGTATTATTGTATTTTATTTATCAGTAATTTTAATTTTTCTACAATTCCTCATCATGTTGATGTTAAGTCCTTTTCTTTCAATTTCAATGCCTAACATTATAATATCTTTAGGATGGAGAGAGAGTAGCAACATGGGAAAAGAATGAGAGGCTGAAAAGGAAGCTGGAAAATGTGGATCTTCCTGAAAGTGAAGAATTAGTGGTAGAGCTAGAGGGTGGGCATGAAGCACATGTTCAGTTGTTCAAGCCACCAGGTTTAGATACTTCTGGAGCCACCAAATATCCCTTGCTTGTTCAAGTGTAAGTAAATATTTTATACAATTAAAGACACATATTTAGTATTCTGCTTTTTGTATAAATTGTTAATTTTATTCACAAAATATTTATCCAAATCATAAAATTGTTAAAGAAAATAAATTCCTCTTTCCAGTTCGTTAATAATAATAATATATGTAGATCCATAATATTTCTAGGTAAGTTATCTTCATAACCTAAGTTACTTAAAAAAGTTATACATGACTTGAGTGGAAATGACAACATATTTCATTTACCAGTCCAGTTTCTTAAACACTTTTTTTTTCATTTATCATTACTTAAACTAAAGCTTCTGTAACATTGTTGCGAGGAATTTTTTAAAAAGTTAACTCAATAACTCAGGGCAGTTATTATAAAAGTAATGACAAAAATTCCCACTATGTATGTGTCTACTGGTTGTTCACTACAGACAGAGAAAAGTTACTGTTTTAAAGTGATGGTTTAATTGAATGAATCATTGTATTTAACCTGTCTTGATTGTTGATTATTAAGCAGATGTTAAATATTTCATTTATAAAATTTCCTACTTTTACAACTTACTTTGCTTTGTTCTTCATAACTCTGTCCTCCCCCTAAGTAATATTCATTAGATATTTTGAGCCTGAATGAGCCTATAAAAATTAAAATTGTTCTTAATAATAAAATACATTAAACTTTAATAAATAACTAGGCTCTCAAATTGCTCCCAGTAATTCGTCCAATCATATAATTTTAGAATGACATGTTCAAAACTTTTATTTATTAATGAATACTTATTTATTACAGTCTATTAATAAACATATTGCAATTGGATGACAGAGAAAATACATGCAAAAAAAAAAAAAATAAACACAAAAAAAATATAAAAAATTAATAAACATCACTATACAGAGAGAAAGGACCCATAAGTTTAGGCCCAAGAGATCAAAAGGCTGTCTCCATTTTAGTCGCCGGGGATTGGAGTTTAACAATATGGATTGGGCATACAGATTAGGATGCAATTGGAGGTTACTATGGAAGAGTGTGAAGCGGATGGAGATAAGGTCTTGGACGAAAGAAATATTAAAGTTGTGATGAAGGGTAGAGTTGGATATATAATATGGAGTGTTTTTAAATTATTCTTAGAACTTTGGACTAAAAGGATTGTATTTGTTGGATATTGGAAGGCTTAGTGACACCCAATAGTTCTGCAGCATAGGTCCAGGTTGGTCTTATTATGGACTTGTAGAGTCAGTTTGTTTTGCTATGAGCACCTGTTTATAAGTCTATATAAGAGTCCGTGGCTTCTGTTGAGAACTTGAGTCTGTTGCTTGATTTTAATATGTTCACTCTAGTTTTGTCGTAAGTCAAAGTGGAACCTAAGGTAATGAACTGAATCAGAGAGAGATATAAGGATGTTATTTTTTGGAGAATCTTATTATTAGAAGAATCTTTTCTCAGCCAAAAATTTACCTGTGTGTATTTGGGCTCATTTATCCTTATTTTCCATTTGCTGCACCACTGCTGAATAGCATCAAGGTGGTTTATCAAAACTACGTACTTTTATTTTCGTCAACTTCTATCACTTAGGAGTTGAAGACTTGCGGTTGATTAATAAGCTTGCTTCAGTCTTTCATGTTCCTATATATAGGAATGAGAGTGTAATATAGCACAAAAAATTGTTCATAAGAAAATTACTGGGTATTAATCAAAAATACTAAACTATAAATTAATAATGACCATAAATTAATAGTAAAGAAAACCATAATTTCTTATTTACTAAATTTTCAGATTTCCTTTGAAATAGCCTAACATTTCTAATCTTTCAGATTCTTTAAAATTTTAAACTAGAAGAAGGTATGACAGTCTATATACCGAAACTTGTATATTATATTAAACATCCTCTGACCTTGTGAAACTTCTTTAACCTGTTCGACAAACTTAAAAAAACTTTTTTCATTGCCTGCCTTTACAACAGTTCTAGCTAATGATGGAAAAACCACAGTGGTAGTATGAAGTAGTTCACCTCTACTATTCAGAAGGATTTTTCTACTTTTTGAAATCATTATAGATGATTAAACTCGGTCTCTCATCTTACCTTGAATGCAATTTATCAAGACTACTAATGACTTAATTATTTTTACTAATCTCTAGAGCAATGTGAGAGAATTAGTGTAGAAACTGAGAAATTCTTACCTAAAGAGTTTCAGGTAAGAACCGGTTCCTGTAATCATATCAGTTAGGGAGTAATTTTAATTTTAGTGTGATTTCTTTATTTTTAGCTATGGAGGTCCAGATTCAAATGTAGTCTCTCAAAGGTATAGTGTGGATTGGTTCAGCTCACTTGTCGTCAATCAGAGCGTGATCTATGCTAAGATTGATGGAAGAGGATCAGGACTAAAGGGTGATAAGACACTTTTTGCCATCTATAGAAAACTAGGAACTGTAGAAATTTTTGACCAGCTCAACGTTACTAAGTGAGTTTCTTATTGTTTAATTTATCCAATTTCATTTTAATTTTTGGATATTGAAAGCGATATCATAGTGAATTGTTTGCTTCTAATTCTTTTCTAATAACATAATAGATAATATAAGATTGCTGTTATGTTCTTGAAAGTGAAATATAAACAAAGAAGTCCAAATGGGGAGTTTTAGACTGAAGAGATTATTAAAAGAGAATTTTTGTTGTGGTTCAGTCAAGTTTGTGGCAAAAGATGATTCGGCAGCCTTAACCGAACCCCAACAAAAATTCTCCCCTAATAAACAAAGAAGGTTTATCTGAAACTCAAAGAGGTGAATTAATCTTTGTTTTTCAGCTACTTCTCTGTTTTAAAGATACCAGTCCCACCTAAATTTCTCATTCAAACTCAGCCTCTATCAGTTTCTTTCTTAAAACTATTTTACTACTATCATTATAACATTTCATTTTATGTATTCTGCAGCTTCTTTCTTCATTTTATGTTCTATTGATTACATTCTACAACTGTGCTGAAGTGTCATCTTAAAAAGAAATCTTTCAAGGACCTTTTTTTTTCTTCAAATATAATTAGATACATAAAATCAAAACTAAAGTTGAATGTAATTAATGTTTTCATATGCCGAGGTGAAGTAACTGAAGACTACTGCAGATATTAATTTAATGATTTAATAAGAAGAATTAACTAGCTCTTTAAATGCAGGCATTTGCTGGAGAAACTTCCCTACCTTGATCGAGAGAGGGCTGCCATATGGGGATGGAGTTATGGAGGTTATGCTGCAGGAATGGCACTTGCTCAAGACAAAGAAGACATCTTTAAATGTGGAATCTCTGTTGCACCTGTCACAGACTGGCTACTTTATGGTATTACCTTCAATTTTAACTGCTTTCCTCTTCTTAAATATAAATAAATGATCTTTTTTCTAATTTTTCATCCTCTTATGACACTGCTAGTTTTTCTTCTTTCTTAAATATAAAATAAATGGTCTTCTTCCTCTTAAATGACTGCTATCAATGAAAAGCTTCCATTTAACAGAACCATTCCTCTTGGTCACAGCTTAACTACTTTATCTGATTGAGGGTTTTGCATCATTTTTTTTCTTCTAATCCTTTGAATATAATATTTTTAAAGAAAAAAGTTCTTCTAAAAATAAAAAAAATTGGGCACAATGTCATTCCTACCTATTATAATGGCATTTTAAGTGTAATAATATAAAATCCCCACATAAATTATTTACTTCATTCACTTATCTTTGTAAATCCAAACAGAATAACACTTTTTCAAAAACATAATATGGCATATTCAGTTAGTACAAACACCTGAATGGGAGAGTATGCTGTATGCAACTTAAAATCTACAATTGTCTTTTAAGGAATGGGTTTTATACCAGCCTCCAGATTTTATATGGAGGAAACATTGCTATACCCTATCTTTTTTTAGATTAAAATGCCTCAAGTTATAATCCATATTTCTGTATGGATCAGCATGAAAATGTCATCCAACACTGCCTATTTTATTTAATCCTCAAATACTAATTGAGATTATAAAATTTGTACATCTCTATCCCTTTTTTAATATTCCAAGTATCAGTTCATAGTTCCTTCAGCATATTGTCTTTTGAATGAAGGCTGTTCACAACCAAAGCTAAGTTAAATTATTCTAGACAGGCAGTTATTCTAGTGCTGGTGACCACATATCTTTAGGTTCTCTCAGTATTTAAATCTACTCATTAGAAATATTGACTAGAGAATATCAGCACTGGGTATGTCTTGATCAATAGGTCTCTATTCAATATTATATTATAAACATTCATCCAGAGTGTGAGAAATCTTCACACTTAGTGTTTGTGATAAGCATATGAGAGAACAACACCCATTATGATGAGCTACATAACCGTAAGATTTAGAAAAAAAAGAAAAAAAGAAGCCTTTAATATATAATCTATGTATATTGTACCTGTTTTCACTGGGTTCTTTATTATATTAACTTCTATTATATATTTTTTTTGCAGACAGTTTATTTCCTCTTTCTTAAAGATAGGGACAAGAAGTATTGTGTAGGTTAAGCTATTGGCAGCTATCAGATGAAATTAGTAGAGCTCTTTCGGAATCATGAAAGCCAATAGTTAAAATTAAGAAAATAATATAAATTATTGTGATTTTTTTCTCCAAAATTAGGGTAAATTATTTTACAATGACAAACATTCTTCATCCTTCCTCCCCCCAAATTTTACTATCCTATATTTCAAAGGATTTAAAAGTCGAATATCCAATAAAACTCATTATTGTCACCTAAACCTTAGAGAAATATTTCTTGTAACACCACAAAAACTTTTTGGTATGATGGACTATTCTATGGAATGGTATATTAAGGATTAACATGTATTCCTCAATAAACATTATTCACAAATCAATAGAATTAGACTTCAATGAATTTCTCTAGAAAATATATTTGCTCAAACAAATTAAATGTTTTGAATTTGCTATTTTGTCTCAATAAATTTACACAATATTTCCAGTAGCCAATTTATATATACATAATATTTCAATCAATCAATAAAGGCTCAGAAGAACTCAAACAAACGAACTCTTACTCAAAATGAAAATAATAGAGCACTGCTTTGAATTAAATATGAGGAATCCATGTGTATTTATTTTAATTAATCTTATCCATCTTAGACATAAGATTAATAAAAAAAAAAAAAAAAAAAATGGTTTCCCCCCAAAAAAAAAAAAAAAAAAAAAAAAAAAAAAAAACTTACTTCCATTTAAAAATAAAATAGAACTTTTAATACTTTCAGATATTTCTTATCGACACCAGAAGGTAAACCCAGTGAGCTGAGATTGAACAGAGTCAAATCAAGAGGTGGACCAGTTGAGTGCATTAGTTGTGAACATGAGAATCCAAAGTGTCTGTATTCTGGAGCTGAATTTTCAAAGAAAAACTTCGCTTTTTACATGGAAACATGTGCTGGACCGATTGTTCCAGAAGTGCATTTGCACAGCAAGGTATAACAATTAAAGGACATTTATAGCTGATTAATTTGTCTATAACGAAAAGGAAAGGAAATAACTATCAATACACATTATTAAAAAAGTTTTAGTTTTTCTAACAATTTTTTAATTTTACCGTAGTTCTTTATTGCTTACTGTACAATAGTATATTAGGTGGATACAATGGAATATACAGCTTCTTTATTCCTTTAAAAATTGAATCATATATGTTAAGTGGCTAAACTCATAAATAAGAATCAAGAAATCTGTAATTTATAAATATTTTAGTTTAGGGGGTCACTTTTTTTCAATTTTTTTCTAAATATTTCATCTTTCATTTACATTCTTGTAACCCGAAAGTTTTATAATTTTAATTGTAAAAGAACCACTAGAATGTAGCAAACCATGGGATATTAATATAATTGATGAATAATAAATATAAATTATTGCATTTTAATATAAAATACAGTTGTTTATGTTAAATTTGAAACATTTAATGGTTAGTCTGAGTATAATTTTATCTTTTTTCCTTAATATACTACTTGCCTGTCTTATTTGAATTTGGCTAATTAGAACAAGATAAAAATAAACTGAAGTTATTTATGAGAAATATATATATTTAAATTGTCAAATTATTTTANACCAAGCTCTCAAATCAATACAAAATATTTTTATTCTTTTCAACTTATTAACTATCATTATTTTATAATAATTTTTTTTATGTTGACACAAGTTAAATAAGTTTTTCCTGAAAAACTTCTGTTCACCTAGAATCAACTCTCAATCAAATTATTTTCTTTAAAATATTGCTATCTGCCTAATACATCACTCTTCCTTATATTTTTCCAAACTAGTTCATCTTCATCAAATATTATATTTGAAAATGTATAAAGAGTATATGTACAAGTGTTGTTTTACTTCAGATACTTTATATACTGAGAGGTTTATGGGTCTTCCAACTGCTGAGGACAACCTACTTGGTTATGAAAATGCTTCACTAAATAGTAAGGTGGAGAACCTTCGCAATAAGAAATATTTCCTCATTCATGGAACACTTGATGATAATGTCCACTATCAACAGTCAATGATGCTAGCCAAGGCTCTTGAAATGAAAGATATCCTATTTGAGCAACAGGTAAGAGCAGTTGAATTACTATATTTAGGTTTCATTTAAGACAATTTTTTAAAGCATTATTCCTTAATAATATAAAACATTCAATATGTATCATTTTACCTTAATTATTAATTTTTATCTTGTTCACTATATTGTAACAATTAATTTCATAATATTCATGTTCATTTCATTTTATAAAATTACAATTAGACTTTAAATATATATATAACACACATATATTTGTTTGTATGTGTTTGGGTTGTAAGAGGTTTGGGTGTGACTCTCATCTTGGGCTCGAATCTAGGTTTTCTCAGTCCTTTTTTAATACCATTTGTTACTAAATCTTCACTAGGAAGCAGTCGTGCTACTAGTGTTCCAACATGAGTACTACCTCCTCAGGGAGGTTGTTCTAGGTACGGAAAAGGGACAATGTCCTGCCTCCCCCCTCAGGATTTACTAGATGACAAATTTAAGTCAAAAAACCCGGCAGGAAATCATATATCATACAAAGTTAACAGTGTTTGAGAGTTATGTTAATCACTCTGCTCCTAGAAAAACTATTTTATTGAAATCTAAAATTAGCTTCAGAATTCAGCTGTTTCAGACAGTGCTTAAGCTGTGTTGAATACAATTCTGAGATAAAGAGGCATTAGTTTTAAACGTACATCAAGTTCAGCAAGATAAAGTTTTACATAAAATAGTATTTTTATCTTCTTTGACCATTTGCCTATGCTAAAAAATAAATTATAAAAGGCCAGCCGCTAAGAAAAATAATGTGTAACATATACCTAACCCTGGAAAGCAAAATTGAAAGATTTGAGCATTAAGTAGAAGAATACCTAGAAATAAAGTTCTGAGAATATTTCTACGGGATGGTTAGGTTGTAGTGGAGGGGCCTCTAGAGTGGAGAGAGATTTAAAACGGGAAAGTGGTTCTGAGACCGGAGTTTCCACAATGGGCTTTGTTTTGGGTCCAGTAGTTTTGCCATTTAATATTCCTCGTAAAGTTTACTACGTTAGAAAAAATGTTAGCATGATTAACTTTTGGAGTGGGGGAAAAGGAACCTTTGCTTAATAGTGAAATTTCACCTTCATTAAACTTTGTGGATGAGAGGTTCAATACCAGGTTTCTGGGGGTCCTGCAGGCCTGGGTTTGGGTTGGCGTTTGGGGAAAACAGAATTCACTGGGACTGGGAGGTTGAAGATTGTTGCCAGGTCTGGTTTTTTGCCAAGAAGTGAGGGAAGTTTTACCAAGATATACTAAACAGAAAAAAACTTACAAAACCCTTAAAAATTTACCAAAACAAGTTACTTGGCATTGTAACAAAAACAGATGCTTATCCTGTCCTATTAAAAAAACTGGAAACATGTTATTGCCACAAATTATTGCCACTAAGACATGACATCAATTGCCAATAACAAGAGGATTAGGGAAAACCCAATCGCCTTTCCCCTCCTTTGATTCCCTTCCACTACACAACACCACACAGTGAAGTCTCTCTTCACTCCTCAACGACGAAAGGTGAGAGATCCCTGAAAATTTTGCTCCTTGTGATTTTTTCTTTTTGTGTGTGCACAGCACTCTCTATCCCACCTGTTCTTGATTACTAAATATATATATAGAGGGAAGAAGGTACTGAGAGTGGGGGGTCCTACTCGAGGGATTTATTTTTCTCCACCATGAATTATCTTTGTCCACTTGTTTTCCTCTTAATATCTATATTTTGACATTTATTTATAGTTGTTAATATTTCCTATTATTAAAAATTTTACAATGATTTGCAGAGCTTTATGCATATTATATTATATATTATATAGTTGCAAACTTATTTGGAAAAACACTTGTTTCAGAGTTATCCCGATGAAGCGCATGGCTTGAGCGACGTTAGACCACATTTATATCATTCTATCATACATTTCCTCAAGCAATGCTATAATCTGGAATAGTGAGGGTTAATTAAAATAATAGAGGTCATTTTTATTTCTGTAAATATTGTTTTTGTGCGTGTAACATATTTTTTGTGTATTAATTGACTTTTGTAAAATAGTTGTAAAATTTATTTTTTAAATTTAGTTAAAGCTTTTGCAATTTTAAAAGGACCATCTTGTAACATATATTCAAATAATAATCTAAGGATGATCTGTTGAAATATTTTTAAAAAAACATTAATTCAGTACATATTTTTTTTTTTTTTTTTTTTAGATTTACAGAGGTTATTATTTTGAGATTACATTAATTTTATTAGTTCTACGAGGGTTTCATGCTAGAATACATTATTAAAATAATTTTTAAAAATGTACTTAATAAAATATGTAAGAAATATTCTTAAAATAAAAATTACTCTTATACTATTACACATGAATTTTAATAATATTAGGATATACGGCAGAAAAAAAGGAAATAATTTTTAATATGAAAGAAAAATTTTAAAAGCTAGAGTTGGTTGGATTCCAATGCAACCAGTTACATTTATTTAATTGTTACATTTACATAATGAAAGTTGCATTATATTTATTTAATCATGTTATGAAGAAAAAACAATTTTTTTTTTTCTTAAAGCTGCTAAGAGTAAAATAGAGTAATCATAGTAATAACAATTAATAATTCATTATAGTTAAATGTTATGATTTTCTTTGATACTAAGAAATTGTAATGAAGTGGTAATACAAACAAAAAATGAAAATATCATTTGTTAATATATAAGTTTTTATCCAAAAAGCTAATTAAAAATCTATAAATAACTATTAATATTTTTTAGAAGTAAACAATTGCAAGGTAATTTTATAATTATAAAAATTTTCATAAACTTAAGATTATTAACAAAAATTTTAACATTATTAAATAATATTACAAAAGTAACCATTATAAGCTGTTATTATGTAGTAGATAATCGTATGGCTAGGTAGTTTAGAGTCACAGCACAGTAAATGATATTGCTACTGAGTCTCCAGTCACTGTGATTCTTATTCTTATCCATAGTATAGTAGAAACATTTTCTGTTCTAAAATGTCAAATCCAGGAGGCATTTACTTTAGTATTATTCACAAAATATAACAAGCTTACTTATTTGATAAAAACTATAATCCAATCTCAATTTATTTGCTAAGAAAGACATTATTTATATTTACATAAAAAAATAACTGGGGAGGGGAAAACAAATTTTTTTCCCCATTCTTCCCTCTTCAATTCTTGGTTTTTATACTATTTTTCTCAAATTATTCCACTGAAATATATTGTCACTCCAAATTATTAAGATTTTCTGTTCTAATCCATTTAACAATTTCACAGTGATGTAACTTTCATAACTGAATGGTATAATAGTACCAAGTAGTTTTGGTAGGTAGGTAAACTGTCTATAAACTTAGCTAACAGGTGGGTACAACCTTGTTGAGTGTCTTTTGGTATCTACTATTGCCTTATATTAGAATGAATCCAAGAAGTTATGGCAGGGTGTATATGCACAGGGTCATTTTAATAATAATGTCTCAACCAAATTCAATCCAAACCACAATTATCATTAAAACTCCTGAAGACTGAATGAATATTTCACAAGCAACTGTTTTCATCTGAGCTATATTGTTCTACTTTTATTGTATATTATTTATTTTATGTAATTACTTCTTACTGTAAAAAAAAAAAAAAAAAAAAAAAAAATGAGATATGACTGAAGCTCAGGTTTATATAATTCTGTAATAGACACAGTAAAATATCATCTGGTGTATGTAAATATTTCATAAGCTATATTAATTATATTTCTGCGGTTACCAATTATTTTATCAGTTCCCAGATATTGTGTGTAGATAATGTAAGTATTATTATATAGTGACATATTATGTAATTGTTAAAATAAATTTTAGATTCCAGAATTTCTAATTGCGCATAACTTGTAAGCTCCTATTATTAAAGTGCTGACAGATCTGCAATTTATTTAAGCACTGAGAACATTTTGTATATTTATGTAGTACTTACTTTTTTCATGTATAATACATGTATATATAACTTAATAAAGTCTTTTATTATATGTACATTATTAAAATATAAGAAATAAAAAATATTAATAAATTAATTTTTCAGCCATTACTCATACCTAGTGTCCTCAATTTACCTCTCCACAGTAAGGATGATGGGTTATTAAAAAATATAAATATTTTCAACCAGCTACTCAAGGTACCACCAGTATATACAATTCTGTTACAAGTAACCTGTAAAGTGTCATATTAGAAAACTGTGCTAACAATATTTTTTGTATCCTCTAATTAACTATTTGTTATTTTTTTAAAAAATAAATCTTTATTTATTAGATTCTGTTACTTAACATCTTGTAATTTGATGACTTAAAATAAATATAAATATACAAAACAATATAAAGAAAATAATGTAAATAAATAAATATAATAAAATAAAAATAAAATCAACAATAAAACAAATAAATGGTCATCACTGTGCAGGGAGAAGGGGCCCATTGATCCTACTCCCAATAAGTTTAGGCATTAAGGCCCAGGAGGTCGCGAGGCCATCTCCGTTTTAGTCGTCGGGGAGGATTGGAGTCCGACGACAGGGATTGGGATGAAATTGGAGTTTACTATAGAAGAGTTTGAAACGAGTGGAGATAAGGTCTTTGACAAAAGGAACATTAAAGTCGTGATGAAGGGTAGAGTTGGACACATAATATGGAGCATTAGCAATTATTCTGAGAATTTTGGACTGAAAGAATTGTATTCGTTGGATATTGGAAGGCTTAGCACCCCACAGTTCTGCACCGTAGGTCCAGATTGGTTGTATTATGATCTTGTAGATGGTCAGTTTATTTTCTAATGTGAGCTGTGCCTATTTATAAGGCTGAATAAGAGTCCGTGGCGTCTTTTGAGTTCTTGTCGTTTGATTTTAGTATGTTCATTCCAGTTGAGTCGTGAATCAAGGTGGAACCCAAGGTAATGGACTGAATCAGGGAGAGGTATAGGGATGTTATTGTATGTAACATTATCAGGAGAATCTTTTCTTAGTTTAAAATTTACTTGTACGCATTTGGACTCATTTATTTTAATTCTCCATTTACTGCACCACTGTCGAATAGCATCAAGGTGGTTTTGTTAATTGTTAGAAGCGGTTTTGGAATCAGGGTGAGAGGAAAGGATCGCTTTTTCATCTGCAAAGAGGGCTAAAAGAGTATTAGGATGAGTAGGGATGTCTGCAGTATAACAAATAAAAAGGATGGGTTCAAGCACACTGCCCTGTGGAACTCCCGCTTTCACAGGGTAGTGTTCGGAGTAATCTGATCCTTGCCGGACCCTAAAGAAACAGTTAGAAAGATAAGATTTGAGAATTAGGTAGATGGTACTAGGAAATATGGATTTCAGCTTATTTAGTCCAGTATGCCATACTCGGTCAAATGCTTGAGTGACATCAAAGAATACACCAGGACAAAATTCTTTTCGCTCAAGGGAAGAGGAAGTAAAGTCTACAACACGAAACACCTGCTGGGCAGTAGAATGATAGGATCGGAAACTGAACTGATGATTAGGAAGGATATTTAAGGAAGTTATTATAGGTATTATTCGTTTTAAAAGAACTTTATCAAATACCTTAGAAAATAAAGGAAGAAGGCTAATTGGTCGATAGGATAATGTGCTAGATGAAGATTTAGCAGGTTTGGGAAATAGGATTATTTCAGAAAATTTCCAGAGAAGTGGAAAATGGGTGGTTTGAACGACACAATTATAGAGGTAAGTAAGGAAAATAATTGCCTTTTGGGGTAGATTTCGAAGTATCAGCCTGGTGATAAGGTCATAGCTGGGCGCTTTGTGCTAAGGCAGATGATTTATAATGTACTTGACCTCAGAAGATGTCACTGCCTGTCAATTAATTAATTGGTAGGACATTGGTAATGATATATCCAGTGACTCCTCAACCTTCGTGTTATTGGACAAGTTATCGGGATCTGGATGAGGAGTGAATGTTTGCTTTAGATGATGGGCAAACTTTGGGCCTTGTCTTTGTCGGAAGAGGCCCAGAAACCATCTTCTCGACATAAGGGGGCAGAAGGTTCATGATACTTCAGAATCCTGAGAGTAGCAGTCTAGAGGGATTTGTCTCCTTTTGAGAGGCTATACAGGTAGGCATTA
The DNA here is from genome assembly GCA_000696205.2 of Oncopeltus fasciatus. Classification (NCBI taxonomy): domain Eukaryota; kingdom Metazoa; phylum Arthropoda; class Insecta; order Hemiptera; family Lygaeidae; genus Oncopeltus; species Oncopeltus fasciatus. Next base: position 348,074 of record KZ807475.1, on the reverse strand, counting down.
AATGCCTTATTTCGTAAAGCACCTAGTTTTTGCTTTACAAGATGAGATAGCTGGTTGAACTCCCTACGATCTGGGGGATGTCTGTACTCTGGAACAGGGCTCGAGCTTGCCGCTTAACTTGTATGAGGTTTTTAATGTAATCAGGGAGGGGTTCAACTGAATTTACAGTGTGACTCTTCTAGGAGAGTTCTAAAAAGTGGCCAGTCAATGGGACCACTTATTAAGGTTGGTGGCTATTGTCTAGGGATAGGTGTGAGAGACAGTGTAAGGAAGACAGGGTTGTGGTCAGAGGAAAGTTCATTTCATGTTTTTACAGAGTGATGGTAGGTAATAAGATTTTTACATATGAAAAAATCTAGGATATCAGGAAGACGGTTTACATTGGTGGGCCAATAGGTGGGAGAGGATGGACTTAGAGAGGAGATAGCATTATACAGAGTACGACCACGGGAGTTGGTGGTTCTCGTGCCCCACTGCAGATGTTTCGCATTATAATCTCTGCCAGAGAGGAAACGGGAACCTAAGGGACTTAGGATTTAAAATGCTCTTGGAATTGGCCTGAGGTGATAGATTTGTTAGGAGGGCAATATACTGCAGAAAATTGGGGAAGTGGAAGTATTGATCGACACTGAAGTGGATTGGAGCGAGTCTGTAGGAGTGGAAGGTACTAAATAATGAGTATGGGAAGTGCGAATGAGGAACGCAGTTCCACAATGAGCTCGTCCGTCTGGGCGATCAGTTTGGTAAGTTGTATAGCCTGGTATGTTGAGTTTTTTATTTTTTGTTAGTCGTGTTTCAGTAAGTAAGAGAAAGTCTATACATTAGTCTTCTAAAGTTGGTTTGAGTTCGTTTTTATGTGTTTGAATGCCTTTAGCATTCCAGAGAAGGACAGAAAAGGATCTAGTAGAGAAGGAGTTCATTTACTGCCAGACGAGGAAGTCATATTAGAGACTACCGCTGACACAGAAGGTTAAGGAGAGGAGTGATGAGGGCGCGGAATTTCCAAGAAAATGATTGGAGTAGGGATTGGAAATAATTAGATATTGATGGTGGAGGAACATGAGAGATGGTAGGTCACTCTCCCCTGGGAGGCTGGTATTGAGGAAGAGGTTCTTCTTGTTTGGGCTGGTAGGTCGCCTTTGCATAAGAGTAACCTGATTCAACTTTTCTGGTTGGGGGTGATGGGGGTCTTCGAGCTACAGGTGCTGAGTCCTGCTGTCTGGTGGGCAAATCTATTCAAATCTTTGTAGACCTGGCCGCCTTGATATTTGGCGGGATGTTTTTCTGGCAGAGAGCAGACAGCAGGTGTACTGCGAGATTTCTGACAGTCCCCTGTAAGATGTGTCCCTCCACATTTGACACATCGGGCATTATACTCACAGTATCTTTTAGTGTGACCGTATTCCTGGCATTTGTGGCACTGAACTATGTCTCTTCGAGGCTTCTTCACTCGTATTCTGCAATGGCAAAGTGAGGTTATATTGTAAATCTCGTCTATATTGCATGTGGGCTCGAGATCCACAAAGAACAAGGGCAACGGAGACTATGTATGACCTTCATTACCAGGCCTGCTTATTGTTATGTTAATGGCATTTCTGACCTGGAAGCCAAGTTCAGTGAGCTCTTCTTTGATATAATCAGGAGAAGTTGAGTGGTGGAGGTGACGGATGACGATCCTGACTGCAGGTTCTTCCTTTAATTGTTAAGTGTGATGCTTGGCGTTTGTCTCTTTCAGATAGCTCACTATACCTCTGTAGGTGTCTGGGCTATCTGGCATTATTTTAGTGTCATGCTGACGATTGACACATGTGTATCTCCCGCGGCCGACTCTATCATCGAGTTGAGTGCACATTAGGCGAAAGTTTTGTACATTTCGGACAAAAATGGGACGTGGTCGGGGTATACGTTGGGTGGTGGTTTCCATCTCTTCTCTAGTAATGCTTTGAAGAGGCTGAAAAGGATTAACCGTTGTGAAAGGTGATAGGTTTTCATTCCTATTTTCCACTTCGTTGGCGGGGAGTGTGATGGTCACTCCTCGAGAGGTGTTGGGTAGAGTGGCCTAGTCTCGAACCTGTAACGCTGGGTTAAGAGTCTGGACGGAGCCTCCTACCCTATAGGCAGAGAGATAAGGGAGGCTATGAGAGCCTAGTGTGGCGAGGTGGGGGCCGGACAGGTCTTCCCCTGTCGTCCCCGGTGCTAAGGATAACAGCAACAAAAGTAGTTAGCTTTACTCACTGTTTAAATGTGATCCTCGCTATGATTCGAGCTGAAACTGCACTCACATGTCACTGATATTTCACTGCAAGTGTATGTAGAGTTTGAGATCTCAGTTCTTCCCACAACTCGTATATTATAGTTGGAAAGACAGAGCGCTATATACAGGTGTGTACTGATCACTGGCTACACCGCTACTTTATTTGTTATTGAGAAAAATATAAAGAGGAAAAACAAATTTAAATAAGTAATTAATTAAAATTTCATTCTAACAATATAACATTTGTTTATTACACATATAAGTACTTGTAATAAATAAAAAATTTAACAGGTAAATTGGAAAATTCTGCACTTCAAACAATTAAGTTACAAGTCAACAAATCCACAATATTATAACTAATAATAATGACAACAGAAAAACCCTTTTATAAATTAAAAATTGCAATCAATGTAATTAAATTAAAATAAATTGTGGGAAAACCTTAGAATCCGGTGCTTATATCCTATCCTCAGTCGATTAGATCACTAAATAAAGTTAAATCCCAGAGATTTTGTATGGATTGATTTTTCCTTCACAAAAGTCCTAGGAGAGGAGTCCCTTAAAACAAGTAAGAGGGATGGATTTCGTACGAAGATACAAAAGAAAAAAGTAGGGCTACATCATATTGATATCAAAATAAATAAGATTTGGCCATAATAGATCAAGACTTTTGAAATACCAGACAAGAATAAAAATTCATCTTCCTTAATATTATGATTCATGAATATTTGAAGAGTAATAATTATTTTACAGTAGTTTAATAAGTCCAAAATAAAAATATTTCTTGATAAATGAAACACAACAGTTTAGTGCTTTTTCTACCATAAACTGACTCTTATTATAGTTCCTAAAGTTTTATACGTGAAATATAACTAGAGGGCTTAACATTAGGTTTAGGTGTATTTGAAATTATTAAATCTTGAAGTTTGGTCATAAGTCCTCTTTTAATACTGGTGTTGATGTGTTTCATGTACCTTATGATATCTGTGTGAATCAAACTTTTGATCAATTACCTCAGAAAAAGTTTATTTCTTTTATAATTGGAAAAAGTTACTGTTTCAATGGCAAAGTAAATTTGTCAAATCTCTATCTTCTTTCTAGTTTTTATCCACGATTATAATCATTATATAATTGCAGTATATATTTTTTTCTCAAATCTTCCTCTTTTGTTTTGCTTCATTATCAGAGTTGGCATATCTGTCTCCCAAAATGTCTTCATATTTTGAACCCATTTCCAAAAAAAAAAATCTTATTTTTCTTCTGTGTGTTCATTGCACTGTATTTTGAGACTACTGTGAGTAGGTGAGTCCAAGCTGGATAGAGGATGGGGGATAGCATTTTGTAAGAGGGATGGAACCATGGGCACTTTCTTATGGAAACCATTAAAACTTTATGAAGAGAGGATTATCAATAATTCGGACTTCGGACCAAGGTTGAACTCCTGATTATCCTCAAATGGAGAGTTTGTTGACCGTAGATATTATTCTAAGATGATTTTAGTTGGGGTTCGGTCAAGGTAGATCCAAAAAAAAAAAAAAAAACACAAATTAAAAAAATGTATTTTTTTAATAAAGGATTATCTGCCAACGCTTTGGCTTACATTGTAAGCCATCTTCAGGGCTGTAGAAATACAATGTCATGAGAATACAATAATATTTGAAATTAGTATAATAGAGAATTATAATATAATGTGATATCAAGAGTATGAATGTAGAAAGCTATGTAAGACAATTAAAAGTTTATGAAAACAATTTGAAAAAGAACCAATTTGAAAAACATGCAAACAAACAACTTATTGACAAGAAATAAAATTGAAATATCATTAAAGCAGTAATTTGCCACACCTACCTATCATGAAGATGAGAGAGGACGTCCTGTCCTTAAGTTCACATTTCCATGACTAAACTATATAAATTTTACTTTTTCTCAGAGCGAATTTACTTTTTAAGCATTTTCGTGATTGAAAATAGTTTTGGGAGAGTTTATAGTTTTATTATTAGAAATTAAATTAAAGAATATTTTAAAAATTATGTCACTGAAACTGAATCTCCAGAAAGTACTCCTCAAAAAGTGACTCCTAAAAGTCAACAGTAGTTTATATGGATGATCTTTCATCAAACTTAATATATGAGTTTAAATTTTAAATTGACATCAGTGTTTAAAGCATAATATATATATATACACACACACACGCACACACCCAACCATGCACACACATACACACACACACACATATGTGCCTGGCAAATAATGCCGAGATCAGATAAGTTATAACTTTAAAATATGGTTCCATCATTCCAATGGTAGCAATATTGACAAACCTACTCAGCACATGGCTCTTTCTTCTGAATAAACCTAGACGACATCGTCAAGATCATGTCAAATCTTTAATGGTTATGAAATTCATCATTCATAATATTTTTGAAAATATCAGAAAAGGAATGTTAGTAGAAAATTGTAAGAAATTAAACAATTTTATTTATTACTATAAATTCTTATTCAAGTATTATTTATATTTTTTTTTCTTTCTACATAGATTAAAATTCACTGAAAAATAAGTGCAACTTCTTGCCACTGTCCTTCTTGAAAATTGTTTCAGCATCTCATTTTATGTAACCTGAAACAAATTACTAATAAATACCAGGCTTTATTTATCTTAAAAAAATTCAGAGTAATTTTCTGGGCATGAATACATAAAAGAGACAAAGTTTTATCCTCAAGACCAGGATATTTTGATGATCAACTACCTTGATTATTAATATCTCCATTAAATTTACTGATTCTGGTGTATCTCTTCCAAAAGGTGAAGTTATAAGCAGTCTTCCATATAGGCAGGAAATACCACAAACCAAATTAGTGCTATTGGTAAAATATCAATATCGATATGATAAAATACATATAGATAATTATAAACTTGATAGATAATCCGATATTTATCATATTTGAAATGATAAATATCGGATTATGGCTACATTTGATTCTACGATAAAAAGAAAAAAATACCACATACACAATTTTCAAAATTGTTAATTTTAAAGGAATTAAAATTTTTTTTTATAGGCCCATGATCTGGGACTTTCACAATGGAGAGTGTGGTTTACAGTGCATACTGCTGGCCAACACCTGTATCATTACACACCAGTTCACGCTATTGAAGAAGGAGACCCGGCAAGAAGATTGGACTTCTCCAGATTTATGCGAAATGCTGAAGTAGAAGATCCAGATTTTCTAAGAATTATCTTGTGGACTGATGAATCCAAATTAGATAAAGATGGCATAAGTAACTATCACAACGCCCATTACTGGGCCCCAAAAGAACTAAGGAATCCCAATAAGAAAAGAGTAAAGAGGTCCCAACAAAGATTCAGCGTAAATGTGTGGATGAGGATTATCTCCAATCATTTGATTAGACCTTACTTTCTCCCAGACAATCTAAATGAGGAAAGGTACAAAAACTTTTTGAGAGGAGACTTGAGTGAATTGCTGGATGATCTGCCACTCAACTTGATCAAGGACATGTGGTTCCAACACAATGTCTAGGGCAGATAGGGCAGGGCGCCTATTTCAGGAAAAGTGTCAGAGACTGGCTGGACACAAATTATCCAAACAAATGGATAGGACGAGGTGGGCCATTGCCATGGCCAGCAAGAAGTTCGGACCTAACCCCCATGGATTTTCCCGTGTGGGAGCGCATGAAATGTCTTGTCAAGAGCGAGCCAAATTCAGTCTCGTCTGTGGAAGAATTAAGAGCAAGGATTGTGGATGCAGCAAATCAAATGAGGACATTGACCACTGGAGTAGTGAAGACTGGTCTCCGTAGAAGGATGCGACAATGTATCAGAAACAGAGGCGGCTATGTTGAACATGAACTGTAGAGTAAGTAAAAGTTGTGTCGAAACCTGACTTAATAAATGACATTTCATGCTTACCTATTGTTTTATTTTACTTTTTAGGGCTAAGTATTAATTTTCTTCTCCACTGTCGCCTAAGAAACTAAGTTTTTTCAAAGCATTTAAATAAAACCCTTGATTGTTATACCTCGTTTGATTGCTGATGAAACATAGATATTTCAAAACACATCTGCCGAACAACTGCCATAATATTTTTTTTAAATATCCCTTAGAGAAAAATAAACTTTCTAATATATTTTTTTTCATTTCTTAACTTTCACTTGTCTACTACGGCCTATTCAATTAACTTATGCACTATTTTAATTATTTACGTCCTAAAGCATCTTATTACACATGTAAACATACAATAATAATAAGACACACAAAATAAACAAAATTAAATTTAGTAGCCTAAAAATCGGCAATTTTCAATTAGAAAATTAAAAGTCGAATATCTCGAAAAGAGTTAAGTTTAAGGTAGGGTGTTTTATAGTGAAATAAGTCAGAAATGCTAGGTACTCCATGCCATTAACGGATCTAGCATGAATTTTCCTGTAGCCCTGTGTGTGTGTGTGTGTGTGTGTATATAACTTATAAAATGCTAAACTTGAAGGTGTACTTGACAAGTGTGTATGTATGTATGTATGTATGTATGTATGTATGTATGTATGTATGTATGTATGTATGTATGTATGTATGTATGTATGTATGTATGTATGTATATATGTATGTATGTATGTATGTATGTATGTATGTATGTATGTATGTATGTATGTANATGACATATAAGTTATATATATTTTCTCGGCTAAAATGAGTTTTCAAAAAGATATATTTTATTTTACATCCCAATTTATAAATACAATGTGATACACTTGTTAACTAAAGTTATTACAGAGGTACAATTTTAATAGTAAATACAATGGACTTAGGAGAAGTTACTGGAAGAGCTAAAAGAAGTTACCAGGATGGTTTACACTGGAGAAATGCAATAATGAAAGATTGGAGCTGATCCCAGAAAGGAGTGGGGGATTCTGGGAATTCTTGGAACAGTATTTGACATTAAGCACAATTTACATAGTAGTCATGAGAAATATTCTTATTTGTAAGAGATTTATGATTTATGACTTTATGTATTATATATATATAGAGAGAGAGAGAAAATAAGTAAAAAATTATATAAATAGTGACATAATATTACCTTCAAGTTTCTAGCACTGTTTTTGTTTGAAGTATTATTGGGATCCTTGAAGGCAACTATTTCTTCTGAGAATCACGAGTCAGTAAACTAAAAACATGTATTTATGTATTATATTTTATCAAGTTATATATATAATTACNTATGAAAGTTTACTGGAAGACCTGTGATGAAGAGTGGGTTTACAGGAGAGAACTAAATACCAGTAAGTAATAATAAGATCACAGTCAAATGGCTTTTCTGGTTGCTGCATGGGCGCTATTTGTATTTAAAAAAAAATCATGTTTTGTGTTTTATTTTTATTTTGAAGGTGTTATTTAACATGAATTAGTTTCTGATAGATTTTTTATGAGTTCTGCGAACAAGTTTGCAGAAGTTGAAATTGCGGTTCAAAAGTTCTTTGACAGCCATCCCAGTTAAATGATATCAGCATGAGATTTAGAAATTGGCTAGCAGATGGCTAATGATTGTTGATAACAATGGACTATACTTTGAGTATTAATTCTGTTTTTTATACAAGTATTAATACAAGTTTTAAATTAGAAAAAAGCTCATATATATAAAGTATATATATATAATAAAACACTCGCGGCTGTGATATGTATAGTAAATAAGAACAGGAGGGAGAAAGAGCATAGCGAACACATAAAAAGAAAATTACAATAATAATTTTTGAGGAGATTTTATTTATTTTTTTCTTTTTATGCTCTTTCTCGCACCTGTACTTATTTACTATAAATATATACACATATAATGAACCTTAGAAGCATGCTAAATATGTTTAGTATACATATGAATATGTATGATAATTAAATGTTAATATAACTTTAGTTTTAATAACCTCAAGAATAAGTAAAGTTATTACACACAAAATAAATAATTTGGTAATTTTAAATACAATATATGTCAATAAACTATATAAAAATAATATTTGACAGTGGATTCAAAATAAATTATTCTTTATAAAATTTTGTTGGTTTCATTTATTGGTTTACGCTGTAGGAATTAGACAAGGTTTCAAACAGAAAATAAAATACTCCAAAATTATTGGGTAATTATTTTATTATTGCCAATATTTCGACTTGTGAGTCATTATCAGAGATGTGTATGGGGAGATCTCTGAGGGAGGTTAATGGTCACATCTCAGTGCAGACCACTCATTGGTTTACAGAAAATATTTTTTAAAAACTATTTTAATGTCAAGCATAAAATTAAGTTGCCTATGACAATTTTTGTTTAGGAAAATAAAGTAATTCTACCCCAACTTTTACTTAAGTTAATTAATTAACTATAAACTGAATAACAACTATCAGTGAGGAAGTCTACAAATTGATGTGGTAAGATGTTTGTAGACAGATAGAATTGTAAATAAAATCAAATGCATTTCTAGAGAGTTTTATTAAAATTTTTGTTTACAGATAAACTAACACAATAATACCTAAGAACTGATAGTTAGGTATAATTGTTTAGTTCAATTTTAATAAATTACTACAAGAACATTTTTCTCTGAAAATTTTAATGTATTTTACTTCATTTTAGTTAACAATATATAGCTGCAAAGAACAAAAAAAAATTTGAATTATAAATTATACATTAATTGTGGCAGGTAAGCCATTTTTTTTCTTTTTAAACTACCATTCCTATGGTCTGATCTTGCTCACAAACTAACTCATAATTTAACTATATTACTGAATAATAACTACTGATGTGAAAATCTAAAAATTTATGAGTTAGGTATATACACATCAAATTATAAATACAATCAAGTCCGTTTTTTTTTTTCAATTTAAAATAAAGTATTTATTTATTTTTAAATTTAATCAACTATTTCTCCCTTCAGCACCAATGATCTCAGCAGTCGACGTGCGCGCGCAGCAAAACTCTTAAGTAGATGCTTATGTATTTGAACAACCACAAATTAGCTATATTCCTTAGAAATTTTCTAAAATTTGGTTCTAAATAAAGCTAAAGAAATTAGTCGGGCTTTGGTCAGAAAAATAAAATACTCCAAAATTGTTGGGTAATTATTTTATTATTGATGTTTTGACTTAACTTGTAAGTCATCATCAGGGGGATAGTGATGTCTGGAGAGATTTCCGAGGGAGATTTATGGTCACATCTCAGAATGCAGAGCTAAAAATCATTTAGTATTTTATATTTCTGATCCAGGCCAAAACCCTGACTAATATTTCCAGCATGATACTTGACGGCCAACAAACCTCCATGTTACTAAATAAAGCAATATTGGTTAGGGATATGGTTTAATTTCCAATCCAAGCAGCTATTGCTACTAATTTTAATTTTAAAGTAACCAACACAAGTCAATATTATTCCCTTGATTCACTTACAGACAAAATTATATGCTTGATTAGGTTAGTCATCCATTATTATCTTAGAGCTTCTTCCTATGCTTGTGGCAACATCTCACATACATGACCAGGGAAATAAAATTTCAAATCTCAAGAATTTTGTTACATGGTTTAATTACTTAAAATAACATATTTGTGATTTTTTTAAAAAATCGAAACTTTCTACTTTGATGAAGAATTGAAAAATAACCAATTACATTACAGTTTATTACTATTTGTGAAAATAATTTATATTAATTAGACTGTAATTAATTATCTAATTGAGAATAAAAGCCAATTAACATATAGGCCATAAGATTTCAATCAAAATTACAGAGATAGAACAGCATTCTTAATGAGAAACTCTTCAGACTCTTCATTTTTAAGATGTTAATGATTTATTAAAATTACAGGAAAGCTAACACAAACAGAATGAAAGAATTAAAGTAAACTAATTCTCCTTACTTACCATTCTTCAGGCAACAGGAATGCTTCTCCTGGACCAAGAAGGTTTATCATTGTATGATTATCCTGAACACAAGACACAAAGCTTAGGTTACATAGTCACAATGAAAATAATCTTGGCTGTTCAATGAAGTTAATATTTCAATATTATAATTATTTAACAGAATACTAAATTCATATTGTTAAAGTGGGATTCACATAAAACAATCTGACACACTTAAATGTATGTCCCTACACACACCTTCATGTATGAACACCAACACTCACACTTTTATGTACACACACATGCCCAAATTTGTGTGCATATACATACACACAAATTCATAACAATAATCACAATTAAAATTTTTTATTAAAATATGAATTAATTTTTTATTTTAATATGAAAATTCAGGGGTTTTATGCTCTCTCAAATTTGCTTTATTTTTCCAGAGAATTTACTAGGTAAAAAAGGAGTGAGACGATAAGAACTGTGCATATAACCGATGGTTAAAATTTTCTAATCTTTACATCTTACTTAATCAAGGTGGAGCAAGCAAGAAATATTAAAAGTAGGGACTACTGGGGAAAGATACATTTATTTAACTACCATTAAATAAGTGCCTGAAATCTGTTTTACGTTCTGCTGTTCTTACAATTTGGATGCTTAAGACAAGACGAAACTTAATAATTCAATATATTTGCCAACTTCTATATTGGCCTTGACTAATATACTAAAATTCATTCAAATTTTCTAGGGATCTCTGAGATCGGGTTTTCGGTTATCGGAGATATTACCTTTCAAGAGCTGTGCTATAACTGAAACTTGAGTTAGCCTTCTATCAACATAACATAAATAAGATTCAGAAGTTTTGAATAAATACCTAGCAGTAGGGTAGATTTTCTGGAATTCAATGAGTTCTCATATTATGCGGTTATTTTTATCTAAAATGTTCCAGTGGAAAAAAAAATTATATTTAGCCAATAGAATTTCTCTAGAGAGGATTTGATAAGTAAACATCCAAGAATCTTTAAAAGCAGCTGCATAAATGCTCGAACTTAACACACAAGACTCACTTATGTTATCAAAGTGCAAATAAAAACAAATAAGTGAAGTTGAGAAAAATAAAGAAAAATCTTACAACTGTTACATAATTTTTGTTATTTCACTAAATATATATTATTGATTGTTGAAATATTATTTTACTTAATTAACTTATTAAATAAGTAAAATAATATGGAGTTAAAGTTCAAAGGATTAACAAGGCACAGCTTCCAGAGCCCAATATAGTTAACAATTAATTGTGAATTGATTTAGTTGTAAACAAGAATATGTAATTAATATAATTACATATTTTGAGTAAATAGAAACAATAAAGCCCAAGTGAATGGGGTCCTGGGGACAAGCCATCAAACCTTGTGATGTATTTACTCTACTAAGTTACCCTCTAGATGTCTGGACAATAAGTGTTACATTATCTCCTATGCAAAATACTTAAAGCACTATACTTAAAAACCAATAAGTAAAGAAAGTTGAGAAAAATAAGTTTGATTACTCTTATCAGTGACTCTTATGTGAATGTAAAATCGTTAGGGAGAATGACTTTCAGTCAAGTACTTTTCTGGAAAGAATAGAATATCATTTCCTATCAGGTCAAGAATAAAACAATGATTCCTATTTTGTGAATTCTACACCAATAAGTATAATAAAAAAATTGTATTATTATTTATCTGTGAGAAAAAACATTATAGGAGAACTAAATCAATTTATTTTAGCTCTACCTCAGCTAGCTATGGTTATAGAAGTGAAAAGGCTAAAGTAAGTGAGACACTTATCAAATGTATCCTGTGAAGTAGGTCTGGTTAATTGACGAACAAATATATTATGACAGAACAACTCTTTGGCTAGAAGTAGGAAAGCCCAAGCATCTATCAAGAATATCTCTAACACAGTGGTGTCAGAAATTTTACGGCGGCAGCTAGGTTTTAGAAGCAAGGTCCAATGTGATATTGGGGAAAGCCAAAACCTATACACTGATTCTAATGATACATAGGTATCACTAAGTAAGCCTATAAATCAGACCAAGGTCTGTGCAGCATTAATAATTTAATAAATCTTGCCATAACATTTTAGGTAATAAAGACGTTTCCTCTCAAATATAAATAAGAATATTACTAATTATACAGTTCTAAAACAGCAATAACTTCTGAATATTTTTTCAAAATAGACATTTGCAATGGATACAAATCAAACCAGAGTTTGAGGTCAGTACAGCTTATGAATAAAGAAGGCACAATTTGATTAATTCCAAAGAAGCTGAGATGAGACATAGGAGGAGGGAGGAAATAGAATTTGAGATGGGCAATAAAAAGGATGTATTTACCATTTCATCTTCCGGGTTGGACCGAGTCAAATTGTTCTTATTTGCCGAGCTTTCGCACATCATGTGATGGCTTCTTCAGGGCTGAAAAGAGAATGAGAGTTGTAAAG
>KZ807475.1:304466-334514 GCA_000696205.2 Oncopeltus fasciatus | reverse complement strand
ACTTCGCCCAAGGACAAGACCGCGCCGGGATTATACACCACCTGGTGTATAAAACATGGTAAATATATACCATCTGGATTTTTAAAAATCTCTCTTTACAACTCTCATTCTCTTTTCAGCCCTGAAGAAGCCATCACATGATGTGCGAAAGCTCGGCAAATAAGAACAATTTGACTCGGTCCAACCCGGAAGATGAAATGGTAAATACATCTGACGACCGACGAAGCCTACGTGAACAATAAAAAGGATGTCGTCATGCTAATGTTAAGAATTTAATATTGGGAAACTTCTGGTTGAAAAGAAAAAGTAGTCAACCAAGAAGATAAAAAAATCTGAAAGAAATGGAAAATGACAGCATAAAAAAAATTGTTTTTGATAGATAAACATAATAGAACATTTTCAGAAAAACAGTAAGATATTTTATTATGAACAATACTATAACGAGTAATTGATGATACTGATTATATCCTAACTCAACCTATTTGAACTGATTTCAGTTTAAACAATATTATTTTAAATGAATTTTTTTGGTAAAAATTAGTTTTGCAGGAGAAACCAGTGGTTATAAGTGTCAAAAGTAAACAAACAACAAGAAATAATATGTTAGCTATGAAAGCAGAAATAAAATTTCATACATTGAACAACCAATAAATTTTAACGTAAACACAGTGAACAAATACACATTTAAAATACAGAATAAGTTAAATGGAAGGTTTTAAAAACATTACACAATACTTAACAAACACAAAGTATGAAACAAATTAATATAATAAAAAAAATTATCATCCAAGAATAATTTTACTCCTAAATAAAAATGATAATAAAATACAGAGCACCTCGGTAACAAAGGCCCCCAAAGAATTGTTAATACATACCAATAAGCTATTAATTAAAAAGGAAAAGTAAAAGAAAGTGAATTTATTATAAATAATGAATAAGAAAACTAAATTACCAAATATGTAGAACTACATTCTTATTGAAGTAATCTCGAATAGTTGAAGAATATAAGCAGAGTTAATTCCTAATATTCCTAGCATATAGAGGAGATTCCTCAAAGTCCTAGGGAGTAAATTTTACTTGAAGGACCTGAAAAAAGACTCCAAAGTACAATAGAATGGGCCTTTATTATTTATTCTTAACTCAAAAATATGTAAATAAAAAGGGATACTTACAAAGAGTATTGTTAAACCTATCCGATAATAATCTATTGCCTTAAGATTGTGGTTTAAAAGTGATGAAATGTTTCAGCCAAATAAATGTAGACAATTTCTATGTAGCCAAGCAATGGATATAATTTTAGGTTATAAATAGAAAAAACGTTGAAGAAAAAAACAAGATTATTTAAAAAAAATTGTATCTATTTAAATAAGAATCAATAGTGTACAACATAAGTGAAAATAGAAATCGAGTGTACTAAGTAATGTTTGTACTTATATCTTAAACAATTACAGGACAATACTGAAATATAAAATACTCAATAAAACAGCATGATACCCAATAAAACTATTTTTATTTTAAAAATAAAAAATTGGATCATCTTTCAAGTTGAAAAAAGTATTGTACTTCCTCAAAATAAAAATTAAATCCAGTAGAACCTCTTTTTCCTTAGTAAAAAATTAAATGAGAAGAGATTACAAAAGGAACCAGTAGTACGATTATAATTTGGTTAAGTAATTGCTTGAGGGCATGGAGCTTGACATGAATTATAACCAATGATGCAATCATTTGCAGTATAAATTTAAAATGCAGTTATATTTCAGTACACAGTGCATGCAGTATAACAAGAATATTTATTTAAAAATCAATTTAGAAGTAATATATCTTTTAATCAATTTAAAAAATAAATTTGTAATTATGAGACATCACATCTATAAGATAGAGGATATATATTATCATCCATATTCTCAACTAATATTAAAATAATATCATAACAGAGTGAAATAGACAGAACCTGTCTTTAAGTGCATAGGAAAATAAATAGAGCAATAATATAAGAAATATTTAATTAAAGAAATAAGAAATATTTAGTTGCATTTAAAAAAAAAAATCATCTCATTTTTTAAATAATGAAATTAATTGTGGCATGTAATCCCATGTTAAATTTTCTTCAAGAAATGCAAAGGGAGCCAGAAAAAAAATCTTACTACCTCAGCCCGGAATCGAACCAGAGTTTTCTAGTAGGAGAAGCAGGTTCGATTCCCGGCTAAGGTAGTAAGATTTTCTTTCTGGCTCACTTTGCATTTCTTGTTGTACATCTCACTGTTTCCTAAGCAAATTAATCACCATAAAACTGCAAAATGGTTTAATCATGATGACAATTAAAGATTATTTTGAGTTTTATAACAATCACTAAATGAATGAATGAAGAGCCTCTTGTGATTGCTATCTATGAAACAAAATTATAACTCATAACATAACTGTGACTGTAACAATAAATATGCATACTGGTGGAAAAATCTAGTCTTTTCACTAGTTATAATTCTAGAATACAATCAAAGTAGAGTTTCAAAATGAAATATACTTTTATCTCTATAAGTTATTAGAAAAACCATATATTTCATATTAATTTTATTTTAAAATTCTAAACAGATTCTTATTATTATTAAATTATAAAAGAAATGCATAATAACAATCAATAGGTCTTTGCATGTAAATAGACATTAGAGGTTCCACTGAATCTATATATCCAAATAGATGTCTCCTAATAAAAGTATAATAAATTATACACATTAAAATGTGCCCTAAAATAAACTAAATAGCTAATTTCATGAGATACACAAAAAAATTCAAAACATTAGAAAAAAAGTGTAGTAAATTAGTAACCGCTTAAAATTTCTTATGATTAATACGAGATTATCTAGCTCCCATAATGTAAATTTTTTTCACAGCATGTAAGAAATAAAAATGCAGCATGACTTCTGAAAAATGTTATAAAAATCTAATGATATAAATCCACCTGCTCAAAGATTATAAGGATTATATATTGATATATTTTCTTTATATTATTATTTATTGCCCATGCTACAGTTTTAATAATGGTCCACATGACTATTGTTTATATTATGGTAAGATCTCTCGAGTTTTTTTTACAAAAAAAACAACTACTAATCTATGTAATAAAACTAATTTAATAAATCTGTACAAAACAAACTATAAAATTAAAATGAATATTGCTTTCAAACTTGTTATTATTTAACAACGTCTTTCAAAGGTAGGAGAGAATAAATAAAAATTAACATTTCCAATTAATTTTCTATCATTTTGCAGAAAATTTTAAATACAATATTATTTCGGAATTCAACACCATTTAGTTCACGCTATTACTCATTTCTTCTCCTATCCGCCTCTTTAATCTTAGGTTTTCTGGAGCCCTCCTGCCTACATAAATATCAATAACACAAACGATTAATAGGAGAATCCCAATAAAACAAAAAAAAAAAAATTAAATTAGACTAAAATTAAAATTAGATAATAATTGACTTTGTACAATAAACTAATCTAAGTTTTTACTTCAATAAAATAAAATAAAACATCAAAATTTTAGACGAATCTACAAAAAACAAAAAAAAAAAAAAACAAGCAAAATAGTAAATATATTCTGGCACATTACGGAAGAAAAAAAAAGATCATAAATTAGCATTAAACCAGAATTCAAGATAATTCAGGAAATATTAAATAATAATGGTGTATTTAAATATCTAGGTCCGATGAGATAAATTGAGTTTCTTAGTCAGCATAGGATGAATTGGGCAGAATATTTTGCTTTTTATTTAATGTGATGAAGGTAATACGATTTGTTGACCCTAGCTATCAAAACTATCTTTTATAGAAGAGTATAAGAGTTGAGTTTATAAATAACCTGTTGTATAATCTTACAGGCTCTCAAGAATAATATATATAATATATAAAGTTGACCAAAGCTGCAGAACTTTTTGAACTAACAATCAATGAGGAAAAAATAAGTTTAAGGAGCTGGGCAATCAGATTAGTAAGAGCATAGACAGCATGTATGTCAAAAAAAGATAAGGGCTAATTCACAGTGTAGAAAGTCAACTTTTTCATACCCGACAATGTTACAAATTCTAGTTCTAGAATTAATAGCTCTAGAAATCAGATCTCTCAGAAAATACATTTTATTACACTTTAGCAATGAAAATATAATATAAATAGAAAAGCTTTTTATTATTTTCCAAACAGGACTAGACATCATAAATGAACACTAGATATCCATAGTTTGTTGACATCAAAAAATATGTTGACAAACAAAGGATTTGATAACAGTGCCAATAAATTTTTTTAATGGGAAAGAGATTTGGTCAAAATCATTTTTAGAAGAAAGCTATTTGGAATAAATAATGACAACATTGGGGAGGCAAACAAGGACATTTGCATTTTATAAAGGGAGCAAAATATAATAGAAATAAACTTCTGAGGCTGTGTTTGCCACAAGATTACTAAAAAGGAGAGACCACCAAGAAGTTTTATTACACATGGGGCTCTACCAAAATATTAGAAAACCAAAAGGAGGATGAGATAGAAGAATAGAAATCAGTTAAATACTTACAACTGTAGAAGACTAAGCCTCTTTGAGTGAGATCATGTGCCAAAGATCAGATTGATCTATTGTAACAGAGGTTTATAAGATAAGGCAATAAGTTTTTTTCTCCAATAAAGCAAACACATTTGAAACTACCATAAAATCAGTAAAAAATAATTTAATATGCTGCCTTTAAAATTGGGAGATAATAACAGGACCTAAAAGTTATAAAAAATCTTGATATTCAGTTCTACCAACAGGTTTAATATAAACATCCCTGAAAATTATATAAAACTATGTTAAATGAATATAAATGTATTTAAGATGCTACTATATTAATTAAATAATTTATGATTACCATCCATAGATAATAAAGGGGTATAGGCAGAAACCTAATGGCCAAATAAAATTAAAAAGACATTTCTTACATAATTAAGCTTTATTTATCTAATTATATCATAATGATTTTGAGAATAGAATTAATAAGAATAATAATAATTATGGAATTCTCCTTAAAAGTCAAGCCATATTATTAAAGTTTTAATAAGCTGAAACTGAATATCTAAATCAATTATAATTATTATATAGGAAAAAAATACAATAGTTCTAATAAATTTTGATGCTTTCAAAAAAGTAGGCATAGTATAATTTTTTTTTTACATAGAATAGCTATTAAGAAAATTCATGCACAAAAAAGAAATGACAATCACAAAAGCTAAAAAAAGGAATGCAAATGACTACTGGAACTTAAATTACAAAAGACAATGAAAAATAAAGCCCCCCTTGTTCTTTGACTTTATTTCCTTAACTAATGTGTTGAGAAGTGACCCAATTTGTGACACAGCATTGACAATTTTTGCAAGTAGTAAAGGATTATGAAAAGACGTCAAAACTGCAGAATAAAAATTGAAAAGGAAATAACATTGTTTAGATTACTGCATTTCCTTAAATAAAATGTTTTTATCATCACATTATTATTTTCTGGTGAGAAGATTTTATGGACAAACGAATACAATTTCTATTTTTGCATAGAAAACTAGTTTTATAATTAGCTTAGCAGTTTCAAGATCCATTATCCCATCCTCAGACCAAAGCACAACTTGAATTAGGACTTTTCAGTCTCAAAGATTAGCTACTTAATAGTTTACTGTGTAGATTTATGAAGTACTTATTCCTAACCAGATTCATAGTCTTCATGGAAGTAATATATTTTATAGAGTAATTAATTTTAAAAACAAATAATTTCTTTGGTATACAATTAGTTACAGAACCCAAAGTTTATAAGGAAATTGGGAATAGATAGATGTCACTGAAAAATACAGGAATGGAATAGATTTTCACTATTTATACATATAAAAGTAGTTCAAATACATGTTCTCATCACATTAAAAATATAAGTTTTAGCCCTAATTTTTTTTATTTCCAAAAGAATTATAGGCTGGCGAACTAAGAAACAACTATAAATAAGAGAGTTTTAAAAGAAATTAAGAATTAAAAAAAAAAAAACAGCAAAAATTTTGAGAATAGAGTAATACATTTTGACATTAATCATTGAAATTCAGTCTTAAGGTAATTTTTGGGAAAAATATTTTTAAACAAGATTTTAATTCTTAATACTCTGGCTTCTATCATAAAGGTTAAGCAAAAAGAAAGGGTCCATAGAGAGTCATAAAAATTTGTAATGATTACAAAATATAATTGCAGAAAATTCTACTACTTCTTCAAATAATCCATGGGCAAGCACCAAAAAATGAACTACTTAAACTCAAAAAATTGTATCCATCTATTATAATAATTTATCAAAAAAACTGTTTTTTTTTTTTTTTCATGATTATATCTGTAACTAGAGTATTAATTCAAAATAAGCTTACAAGAATAAAATAAAAAGTATAAATGATCAATATTTGATAAATGCATTTCTATTCATTTTGTATTGTGTAAAAAAAATAATGCTGTGGTATGAATATTTTACTTGTTTTAAGAGCATATTATGATGCATTTAAATTAAAAATAAATGAAATTAAACAGTAAATTCATATTTCAAATATGAACAAAATTAATTCTTTTTTTATCATCATATTGCTTTCATATATCTATTTTCGGTATTTACACTTCGAGAAGGAGGCACTGTTATCTGGTGGTTAAGGTACTGAACTCTTGAGTCAAAGGTCTGAGGAGGTTCTATGCTCATAGTGCACAGTTTTTTTCTTCTTTCTGTGCTTCTGTTTGTAATAACACAAAGGATTCCTGATGTGCTCCTAGACATCCATCCCTAATTGAGAACCATTCTTCATTGAATAGGGAAAAATCAGGCAGTTAGAACAGTGTATTGATCAACACCTCCGATAATGTTAAATTGTAAATTATTAGTAGATCAAGAATAAATAAATACTTAATATTTATTCATTTTAACAAGAATTTTAAGAAATTATTATTTTTTTTAAGGCCCACAAAAAAAACCCTACCCTAAACAATCTAGTGTAGCTAATAATAATTACATTTTCTCAAAACTTAAAATAATAATGTAATTTTTATTATATAAAAATGAATTGTTAAGTTAAAAATAAATTACATGGTAAAACTATTAAGTGAGGCTTTTAGGACATAACTAATTGGTTTTCCCTATTACTTCCTAGCCAAATAGTCTTCACTCAAGAACATATTGAATTAATTACAAAATAAGTTCAGAGATATACTGGAGTTAGTTAACTATGTTTTACACGATCCTACAGAAATGGTACAATTTTGAAGAGTGAATGAAATCTTATTATAATATTATAATTCGCACTAAATGATACTCATGTTACAAGAACCATATAGCATAGAGTAGAGGCTCACTCTGCTCTTAAAAACTTAACTGGAATCTGAAAGTTATGTAATTTTATGACAGGATCATAAAAGTATTTTACTTTAATTTATTGTCAAACTCAATATTCCCTTTTAAGGAAATAATAAATTTTTAACTTTTCTAATATTTTTAGGTAAGCTAACAATTAAGGAGAAAAATTTTGTTTATTTATTTTTTTTAAAATGTCATATTTTGAAATACATCAGAATATTGGCTTAAAATAATTTATTTTCTTCTGCAAAAATAGCTGAAAACATCCAACAGAACATATGATTTTCTCAAAAATTAATAAACATTCAATAAATCAAAGAATTTTTGTTCACTATCAGGCAAAATAATGATACATCAAATCCCCCCCCCCCCCAAAAAAAAGTCAGCAAATAATTTATTTATCATATAATATTTCTTACTTAGTTTATACTAGCTCACTCAGTTTACTTTCACTCATTGATAAATGTTTCATCAAAACTCAATTTAAAAGTTACACAAATAAAGTAATATTTGATACAATGCATCTATAACTTGAAGTAATTAAACTACTAAGATACTAATGAACTGTATTTTTATTCAGAAGATTTAAGATTAATAGTAGAGCTTAATTCCATAAAAAAAAATATACACTTTTAAACTTGTTACTTTTTTCATAACAGGTAAAAATTTGGTAATTTAAGTTAAAATTTAGATGAAAGGGAACTGAATAAAATTTGTTTTTGAAGAGCATAATAGAAGACAATAATATCAGTTATTATTATTATTATTATAAGATAAGAATATTGTCATAACTAAAAAAAAAATGTATACTTAATTTCTATAATAAATCTATATACAGAGCATGACAGATAAGTTTGAATTTTCTACTTATCATTTAGAGAAAAATAGCACTGTTTTATTATGGCACAATTTTGAATGAAGGATCGAAGAACAAGGTACTTACTTCGTAAAAGGGATTAGATTAGTATCTTCCACTTCCACCCCAAGATCCATTACCATAACCACCTGGAAGAAAAAAAAAATAGCATCACTATACGTTATTTAAAAAGAATATCTAACCCAATGAGTTGAATGTATCCAATGTTTACTTATATTCTGTTCATTTTATGAATATGGTCAGGAAAAAAAAATTGATGATAAAAATTTTTCCAAATTTAAATTACTGTCAGATGACAGTAATTGATAGACAACTGAAATTTGATAGTAACATTACTAAGCGTTTGATAACTTTTTAAGTGCTCTTTTAGAAAAAAAAAAAAAAAAAAAAAAGGTCCTTAAAACTTACTTTAAACAGTCAAGATGCATATTATTCAGGGATTTATTAATTATTAGTAATTTACATGCTTTACTTGATAAAAAATAACATATATTTTTCTTGAGAATCAAATTTTTATTTCAACACCATTTTGTCACAAAACATATCACTAATTCACTCCTGAAAGGTCTAGTTATGCCTGACTGAGAATGTCTTAGTGATGCGGTTTGAGATTAATAAGGAGAGAAGCAGAATTTATCTTTAAAAAAAAACTCTTTAATGTGACAATTTGCATTATCTAAAACAATTAAAATTTTAAAGCTTGAAGTCCGAAACAAATCATCACAACAGCAATTTAGTCGAAACTTGACACCTATTTCCTCTTGAAAAAATAAAATATCTTCTTATTTCCTTGACATATAGTAATAACAAAATGATGAATTACAAAAGAATTCTTGAATACATGTAGTATTTAAATCTAACATTAAATTGTATGTTCAATGTTATTAAGAAGTTAAAGTTCAGGATTTAAAACATATTTTGAGTAAATACTTAATTATGTAAAATGAGAAGGCTAGTTAAATTTATTTATTAATCCATAATTTTTTTGGGAACTATAATTCAGCTAAATAATAATAACCTCTAGACAATTTGCAAGCAATTAGATGATTTTAGAAACAATTATGAAACCCATGATAACATTCACTTTAATTTAAATCAATTAATGCAAGGGAATAGAATAAAAAATCTAACTGTCCCAGCCAGGGCTCGAACCTGGATCTCCTGCTAACCCGGCAAGCACGTTTTCCAATTAAGCTACCGGGAGAGACAGATAACTTATTAAATTCCCGGCACTAGTGTCTTATTGCTGGGAATTTAATAAGTTATGTGTCTCTCCAGGTAGCATAATTGGATAACACACTTGCCCGGCTAGTAGGAGATCCAGGTTCGAGCCCTGGCTGGGACAGTAAGATTTTTTATTCTATTCCCTTGCATTAATTGATTTAAATTTACGTGGAATTAAAAACCACAATAAAATTAATATTAATTTACCTTAATGTTTAAGCCATTATTTTCCATTTTGGCAAAAGCAGATGTTAGATAAAAAATCCTTTTAACATTGAAATAAAAATGTATTATTTAGGTATTTTGATGTTTTAAAAATAAAATCCATTCTAGCTTATTGAGGCAAATGACCTAGGTATGCTTATTTTAATTTTAAAATAATTTTATACTTTTTTGAGGCTGCTTGCTAAATAATCAAAACTTCAAGGAGATAGGGGCATAACCATAAAATTAAACAACTGTTATGTTTCTGAAAATGTTTATTTTAAACAAGCTCAAGAACTTTTTACTATGAAAGAGAACATAGCAACCAAATTAAATTAAATTAGCATAACCAAATACATTTAATTACCAAATTAGCATAACCAAATTAAAATTTATGAAAAATACATTTAACAATAAAGTTGCCGCCAATAAAAAGGAAATAATTGTCAAGCCAGGCATAGAGACTAAACTTTTATTATTTTTGTTAAATATACCCATAACATTATTTTATTTTTGTTAAATATACCCATAGCATCTATTTAAGTGTCTATAATTAAGGATTTAAGTAATCCATAACCATTTGGATGATTAATAACATCCACAAAATAACAAATTAAGATTCTTGATCAAACAAATGATTAAATTGTTCTCACTAATCTAATTTGTTCTCTCAAAATGTCACTTTCTAGCTTTAATCTTGAGTGAGGAAATCCAGATTCCATCCCTGACTGAAAAATTATTTCCATTTGATCTTGACCCCCAGGAGCAGCATAGTCTAAGCAGATGCACATGTTTGATAGGAAATGCTTAATTATATCTTAAAAACTGAAAAGGAAAATTACAAGAAAATGTTTATGTTGCTGAGGGTTCTAAATATCTACCTTATTAACATTATTATGATAATCTACATTATAGAAATGTTATAGATCATTAATTCTAGAAAATTACGAATCCCGTTTTAGTGATCCTAGAGCAGGAGACTCCCTCCCTCTATCATATCCATTGCTCTATAGTTTATGCCGAAACATTGACTATAATAAAAACCTTTTTGGTTATTAAACTAATTAGTTTTTATTTCTACTAATTTCAAGACCAAATCCCGATCAATCCTTCCTGTTAGAAAATTACATTTCCTCACTAAAAAAAGCTAAGGTACCGATGACTAAAGAATGATGCTTTCCTCTTATACCTACCATTCCCCTGATTTCAACCAATAACAAGCTTTCTCTATTTTCAAAAGAAGAGTTCCAGCTTAACCCATATATACCTTCATTCTTCAATAAATGTTATAGAATATCAAAAATATTATTTTTTTTTTGTGATATTTAATCCCACGTAAATTTTAACAACTTTTAGTGCAAGGGAACAGAATAAAAATCTAACTGTCCCAGCCAGGACATGAACATCTTGTCCTGGCTGAGACAGTTTAGATTCTTTATTCTGTTCCCTTGCACTAACAATTGTTATAGAATATTTGTTAAGACAACTACATTTTTTTAAATGCAAATAATAATGAGCATATTATAAAATTTTAATTGGCTTTGGAAGTCATTTTTATCTGGGAGGAGTTCCTACTAAACACTAAATTGCAGTTTTGTGATTACAGTTCACTTTTCATCTATTCTGGTGTTTTATGCTTTGAGAATGAGCAATTCAACAATATTATGTTAATTCAGTTTATAAAAGCCAAAATTTAGTAAAAAAAAAAAAAAAAATCTATGAAAATATACAATAAAAGACTTTAATTTTGACCAATTTTTTAACTGTTTTAAGGAGTGTCCATTTCCATTATTATATAGAGTTTGTCTTTTAGTGCCCTCGAACCTAGATGAGTTTTCAAACAGAACAATAGTGTTTATACCATCTTCAAAGAGTGCTTAGAAATCTACTTGTTGGGGGCTTAAATGTAAGCTGCACCTTAATAATCCTATTAAAAAGTGTTGGACACTCAAATTAGTCTCAATTTCAATTCAAGATAAGTGAATAGTTTATACCTTTGAATCTCTTAATTCCTTTAAGGTAAACTTAGGAATGTTTTTTCAACAGATATAGGTTGTTACACAATTGCAAAACCTTTTCAGCTGTTCCTCTGAACCATTTCCAGTTCAATGTTTTACAGATTGCAAAATGACAATTATTCACCTATTGGTTTATTCTAATGAGAAGGCCTTGACATATTTTTTTTTAGTATTAATAGTTTTTATAGATGTTTAATATGGGAATCTTGCTTATTTTTTCAAATAATTTGAACGATTATCAGAGGCTATGTCCAAATTTTAGCTCAATTCTAATTCTTTCATGTTTCTTGTAATTAACAATGAATATTTCAGATTGAGAAAGTTTTTCAATAGAATACTTCCATATAAAAAATAAAAAATTTCTTTGAAATGTGACCATAAACCTCCTTCACTGATCTCTAGACATCACTGTCACCCTGATGATGACTCACAAGTTACGTCAAAATATCGGCAATAAAATAATTACTCAACAATTTTAGAGTATTTTGTTTTTTATCCTGGCCAAAACCCTGACTAATTTCTCAAATATAAAAAGTGAAAGATGAGTCACATATTCAAATCTCAATTTTCTATAGTCCTTCATTTATAGATTTACAATTTTTTTTTTTTTTTTAAGAAAAGCACTTGGCAAGGAGGATACTAAATAATTATTAAACTAGAGAAACCAAATTCAACATTTGAGTTTCGGTATATAGATTGTTACTTAAGTTCACTAAAAACTGAAATTTGACAAGAGAAGGGAAATTTAGAGAGAGATCAAACTGAAAAATAGTTATTATTTCTTATTATTATTGATGTTAGGCTCTTTATAAGACGCTGCATAGACCTATTTGGACTTATGGAGTCGAACTGTCAGGAATTGCTAAACCATCCAACATCCCAAGAATACAGACCTTCCAAACCAAAATTCTAAGATTCATAGTTAATACACCCTATTACGTTGCCAACTCCTTACTCCACAATGACCTTGAAATCCCTTTTATATAAGACGTTATCACAACACGTTTTAATAAATTTCACTCTGACCTTTCCATGCATCCCAATCCTCTAGCCCAAACTCGTATCTAGTATTACCCATCCTAATAACCCACCTCGCCGCCTGAATAGGAAATGGACGCGCGACCTCCTCATTGCCAACACTTCCTAATAACAATTTAAAAAAACAAGAAAAAAACAACAAACAATTGTAAATATTGATTTAGTACTACCAATGGGCAGCTTCTCCACCAAGCAAAATACACGCTAATTTAATTTTTTTTTAAATTTATTCATTTAATAGTTGTGTATGTATATTTTTTNTTTTTATTTTTTTTTTAAGTTGTTTATGTATATTTTTTATATTATTGTATATTTTACATTATTATTTTATTTGTACATATTTTTAATTTTGAGAGCACATTGCAAGATGCACGCTGTGCAGGATGTACTTTCTGAAGTGTTAAAAAAAAAAAATTGATTTTAGGACAAAGGTTTACATAGCAATTTTGAAAAACATATGCTGAGGAGATAAGTAAGACTTTAATTAGGAACATTGAGCATTCCTTATAACCTAGTGGTTGGTCTAGTCAGCCAGCCTTTACTGTTCCAGTGAAACATGGAGAATCTACTAGTACATATTCTCCTATGTGATGGAATTTTCATTTAATCTTCGCTTACGGGTATAATATGAACAATTACACTTCTTAGTGTAAAGAACACAACTTTCTTTGCAGCTAGCTGTTTTAAATTGGGATCTTATACACCTTTATCTCCCACACCAAAGTAACAAATAAAAAAAATGCTCTGTTGTTCTTCTTCAAATCTTAGATAAAACTAATAACAATAATTCTTTCAAATGGAAATTACTTTTTAACATTAGTCAAATAATTTTCTTTTGAATAAAAGGGAAGTACATACAAAATTTATATTTTTTATTCAACCCTTCTTTTTTTTAAATGCAACATAGTGAAGCATTATTATATTAATAATATTAAAATATTTAACTTGTCATTACTGTGCTTATAATTTAGTCTTTGAGCTAAATTAAATACATGTAAATTCTGAGTGACGATCTTTCTTCACTTAAACTAAATTGTTGAAGAAAAGCAAGCTATTGCATATACCTTTCATTCTTTGTATAAAACGTTATGAGTCTCATTTTTATGTAGCAGAAAGAAAAACTCACCATTTTTCTGAATGATGCAAGAAGTTTCAGTTTTTACCACCAGCTTGCCTCATCAGGCTTCTTATAATTAAAAAAAATTTTATTTGTCAAACCTAATGACCAATTTTACCCCTAGATTCCAGTGGCTAGGAGTAAAATTGGTCATCATTCATTAAGAATGATTAAATATTCTTCCTTCATTACAATGGCCTAAATTGAATTAGTTTCTTTTAAATGATATTTCAGAAGTTCCTCTTGTACTCATTTAAAATAAAAGTTTTTATTTCCTCTTTGTAAATACAATATATATTAAAAATGTTTACAAACAAATGCCACTTATATGTCTGCTATACCATTTATATTACAATTACAAAGCTACCGGTTCATGCCGTTTAAAGTGGACAAGATTGGAAACCTATCAACGCATTGTACATTTTTAAAAGTTATTCAGGTACTAAGGCTATGCAACATTTTGTGGTATTTCAACAATTAATCTTAACAATGACGGATCAACATCCCCAAATACTGCTTCAAGATTTGTTAAGTTGCCTACCTCTGAGTTTAAACTATTAGCTTTGATAACTAAATCTTGGTTTTCCATAGATACATTGTTTAGATTTATGCCTACCTCACATATTCAACTCAAAATACAATTCTCAAAGCTTTAATGCATTCTTAAGAAACAAAATTTTTTTTAAACCCTCCTTTTAGCAAAGAATAAATAATTTACCACTTTTATTCAAATTATTATTTGATATCATGTTATTAGTATTTAAATAAAATGTTTGGTATAAAAACAAGAGGGAAAATATGTGCTCTAAAATACAGCCTATAAATAATAGGAATTGACAGAATGAAAGTGACTATCAGCTTCTTTTCACTTATTTTTAAAAAAATGTCTATAAACAATATTTGGTAAAACAATATAGCTCTGCTCTTATAATTAATTTTTGTAAGCCTCACAATTACTTTATGTACATAAATTTCTTAAATTAACCTCTACAATATTCACCATAGCACTCACACCTAGGGCAATATAAGCCCTATAAAAAATAATTTTATTTTAATTAATATCCTACCTATTCAGTCGCCGTTTTGTTTTTTCTTTTAAAGAATACATAATTTCTTAATTTATAGGCTTTTATCAACATTTCAGACTTGCATAATTTTCTTATACAAATTACAAAAATTTGTATTTAAGAATGTTGAATTAATTTTTTTCCCCTCAAGATAAGCGCTTACATATGAATAAAGAATACTTTCTTTCGCTACTATTTTTAGCAGACTTTTCATAAGGAAATGGAATGAATAGGCACCATTGAAGAACTTTTAAGTGAAAAGTTGTTTTCAGATCATTTACAATCCTACTTTCTAACTAAAAATATGGTTGTACAAAATCACACACATTTGTTTTGAGTAAGATCTGATTTTAAGAAATTTTTCAGAAGTGGTGCCATTTTATCATCATATGACTTGATTTTTAAGAGAGACTTGCTAAAAAAAATAAGATTAAAAGAGTGCGTGTGCGCGTGTATATATATATATATATANATTTCAGGTTCTTTTTTTTTAATCAATAAATTAGTTTTTAATGGTCAAAATTGATTGAGGAACAGGGAAGGGAGAAAGACCAAATTGAAATTGTCAAATATCTTTGTTACTATTAAGAGTTAAAAAATAATTATAGAACAAATTGAAATTTTTAAAATTAAAATTTAATATTAATTCAATTTAGAAAATACAAAATTCACATTAAAATAAAATATTTAACAAGGGAATAGGACGAGTTCCTTTATTTTCAATATATAGAAGTCGAACTAGGTATTTATGCTTTTTGCTCAAAACCATCGAAAGAACTAATTTTGGCTGTAAATTAGAAAAGTGAATCAGGGGTTTCAAGTAACACTAAATTTAATAACCATTAATATCTTTGTTCGTTTCAAGAGTCACGAAAAAAATTTGTAGAACACAATATATATTATATTTCATATTTTGCCATTTTTATGAAAAGCACATACTACAGAAGTAATTATTTAAGAATTTTAAGAGCTTCTACTCTTCCCACCCAGACAATGAAGATTCTTCTTTAGCTGTTACCTCTTAACCTCATCCCCTTCTCTTGTATATACAATATCAAATTAGTCACTTACTTTTACCTAAATGCACCTTTAATAAATCATATAAAATCTGTTTCTGTGTGAAACTTTTCATTTGATGTGCATTATTTTCAAATTTTAAGTTTTAATAATTTTGTGATTTTTTGACAAAATTTATTGATTGTATTGAAACTATTTTTTTTTTGTATCTTAAAATTTTCTTATAATATAATTTTTTCTGATATCGTTAAAAGATAAGAATATTGTCATAACTANTTATTCAATAAATATCTAGCTATGCTACAGTGAATCAATTTCTTGCATAAGTAATAGGTACACCTGGTTTTCTTTCTAATATTTTATTGATAAATACTTTTTTTATACAACCAACATTTTTAAACTGCTTATGAAGAGGATGTCTAAGAGGGAGTAACCATATTCAAGCAATAACTATTTCTCTAGCCTTAAACAATTTTTTTTTCTCACAGAGCTTTTCGGCTTTACCCATTTATCAGGTGTTATGGGAGAGGTAACAAAAATGTCTCAGTGAACTATTATAGTATATATTGAAATATAAAACTACAATATTATATTATATATTCCAGTTTATTTAAACAATCAGTTAGTTTCTATGCTGTCTTTTAAAACTGTAACTAAGAGTTCATCAATTTTAATACTTGAATAAGATTTTATCATAAACATACAAAAAGTAAATTTATTATAATTAGTTGCTTATACAAATTGGTTAACAAACCGTGTTGCTCCTGGGAAATAATTTAACATAAAATTGTATGGATAATTTTCAAAAATGAATAGTGTTTTGAACAGTAGAATATTATAGCAGCTGAAAAATTTGGTAATGTAAAAAAAAAAAAGTATTGGAAAGCAAATTTTAAAATCTTTAAAAGAAGAAAACA
Organism: Oncopeltus fasciatus; assembly: GCA_000696205.2. Lineage (NCBI taxonomy): Eukaryota > Metazoa > Arthropoda > Insecta > Hemiptera > Lygaeidae > Oncopeltus > Oncopeltus fasciatus. The sequence continues at coordinate 317,659 of KZ807475.1, read as the reverse complement.
AATTCAATTTGACCTGAAGATATTATATATTATGGAGGTAATACATCTCATAGACACCCATATAAAATGGAATGATAGCTCTACTCTCACAGCAGGTTCCAATTGCTCAACATACATCCATATCAGACAGTAAAAAGGTTTATAAGTATACATATATAAATAAATATATATATGTGTGTGTGTGTGTGTGTGCGCGCATGTCATCAAAATAATTTATCAATGAATACACACACGTATGTATAACAAATTTTTATTCAAAACTTTTGAACTTCATATTCAAATGTTTCTAAAATCCATATAACTAACAACTACTGTTTTAGTTAAATTATAGAAAATATTTTATTAAGTATTTTTATTTATGTAAAGAGTTCAAAAATGCTACCAAAATGGTTGTAATTTTAAGACTAACAAAGTTATTCCCTATGAACTCTGAACAATTATTACACTTGAAAAGATAGTTCAGTCAAAACCAACTGGGAAGTTGTAACATTAGGAAAATAAAAGAATAAGACATAAAGAAGCAAGTTTTTTACAAATTTTTGAAGAGGAGCTGGACAAGACCTAGGTGATATATTTGGGAAAGCACACAGCTTGAATGAGAGGTCTTGGATTATATCTCTGAGTAGTTTATTTTCCTCACAATAAATTTAATTTACCAACACCAATTTCAATTACTAAATTAAAAGGTGTTTGTTTCATGTTTCCCCTAGAGTGACTTAATCTTATGTATATCAGAAATGAAAATTAATATAAAATAATTAAATTTATTCTTTTTTAAATGATTAATAGTTTACAACAAGTATCCAATTATTTTCATTAAATACATTTGAGACTAACTATGAGTAAATTAATAATAATAATTCTGTGAAGAATAAATACTCACCACCAGATAAATTAGGGCGTAAAAAAAGAAGAGTCTAACACATATTAAGTTGGTATTTACACCAAATTAATATGGTATACATATTAAGTCTAAGTAAGTGTTGGTATTTAAAACATTTCAACATCAATATAACTGAAAAAAAATTTATTTTTTTCTTGCAGGAACAGCATAAACTAGTTGAATTCCTTAGTTTTGCAGTTATATTAGTATTTAACTTTTCAATGTCATGCAATTCTCCATATTTATAGAAAATATCTTTTACCAACAAAGAAATATGTGTTAAAATGGAGAATTTTAGACCATGGAGATATTAGTAGAGAATTTTTTTTGGTGCAGTCGAAATGATCCAAAAAATACAATTTAAAAAAAGTGTATTTTTTATTTCAAATGGAGTTTTTTTTTTACCTTAGATATTATTATTAGATGATTTTAATTGGGGTTCGGTCAAGGTAGATACAAAAAAATACGAATTTAAAAAATTTCTTTGTATTTCTTTATATTTATGTATTTTTTATTATCTGCCAACATTGTAAGCCATCTCCAGAGCCTGATAGCCCTGAAGATGGCTCACAATGTAAGCCAAGCCTATGNCTACCCAATCAGCTGACTTAATAATGACTTAACAAGAATCCCAAAATAGTTTCTAGATAAAATGGATAATACAAATTTGAAAAAAAATTGATAGCACTAGACTCCTGCGTGCGTATTTATCACATAAATTGTGAAAAAGAAGACTTAAAAAAATAATAAAAGTCTAAAACCATACAGAATCTCTGCATAAATACACAAAAATAAGAGGAAATTCAGATTTAACCTTCTTAATAAATAATTAGCTTTGTTGCCAAATTTGGCAAATTTTTAAAGGTAAGGAATACATTGTGAAGAATACGTGTTGATGAATTCTGTGAATAAGTGAATACCCACTATTCATAATTTATAGCGATGGCTCACACATATTTTCGTGTTTTATTCAAGAGCAATAAATGATTTTATTATAGTATTTTTATTGTTATTTTTTTGGGAAAGCTATATTAATTTGGTGTTTTCTATCTTTATTCGGGATTACGCTTGTTATTGGAAATTTTCCTCCAGCAAATTAATCAATCAATATTTGACTTAAACACACGCACAAAGTTTATATTTAGAAAGCCGCGCCTGGAATAGACGATAGGGTTTAATCAATGGCCCTCCCTACCTCACACAACACACTCACAGACAACCATACACACACACACACACACACAACATATGAGTAGTTGGTATGAACAAATACCGCCCCATTTATACATGTATATTCTATGTACAATGCACTATCGAAATATACATGCCTATTTTAAATATATAAAAATAAATAAATATCTGAATAAGACTTATTTTGGAAAATTTAACATGAATTCAATATAATTTATCTAGTATAAAAGAGAAAATGGTTTATTAAAAAACCAAGTTAAGACAATGAAACCTTTTTTTATTTCAATAAGGTATTCAATAGTGTTCAACAAAAAGAAACAAGAATATTTTGTACATAAATATTTTATCACTGTTTATTCATTTTTTTCATTAGTTATTTCATAAAGTGTGTTATTCACTCCCCCTCCCACCAACATTTCCTCACAATACAAAGTTTCAAAAGCACCCAAATACTACATTCCCCTCTTAATGGGAATCCTTTAAGTTAGTAATTAGGGTATTTAGACTTCCTTAAGTAGTTGAGGTACATAATTTCTATATTATTCTCTATAAATATAATTTTCATAATAAACGGACTAATATTTAAGAAAAATAATAAGTTCCGCAATTGAGGTTAAGAAGGGAGCCGCATGTAACGGATGTGTTTATTCGCCGCCGCCCACCCCACGGGCGCAGTAGAGAAGGTGTGTTGACAGCACACCGTTCTGGTTGCCTGATTTTTTTTTCCATTCATAAATAATGGTATCTAATTACGGCAAAGCACATCATATATGAGTTGGTGTTGACCTTTCAAAAAAATCTATTCACGGAATTCTCTGGGTCATGAAGAACAGAAAAAATAAAACTAACTGTGTTCTGTGAGTATTGAAACCAGAATATGGCTATCGCGGCTCCGAATGTAGAATATAAACTATGCCATAAAGAAAATGTAGATTATAAGGTTGTTCGCATTAAACGATTATCAATTTTTTTTTATGTTTAAACAATTTTTTTTAAGAGAGTGAATACTTATATCTGTTTTATATGCGTCAATAATAAATACAAATTTTTGGCAAATAGTTTCGCAAGCAGAAACAAAATCACGTTTCTGCATAAAATATTAAATTTTAGTAAAAATAATTTTGCACCGAGAGAATGGGAGTAATTAATTTTTGTGCAGCAGATCCTACAGCTGTTTTTTTTTTTTTTTTTTTTATATTTTTTTTTTTTGGAAATGTGAAGTCTTCTGATAAGACTAAATATGTTACAACTCCATTCATATTAATGATTCAAATGGATCTTTACTAGTAAGAAATCAGGCTTTGTATACTTATATAACTTTTTAAATTTCAATAACCCACAGGAATATAATTTAAACAATACTTTCATCAACTAACTGGGATTGAAGAAATATACGAAATATGACACTGGATTTCTATACAATAACTTGTTTAGAGCTAAACAAGGCATTTTTAGAACATTCGAGTGACATAAAACAAAACCAATATCATTTGATAAAATAAAAACACAGAATTAGTAGATTTTTTTTTATGGGGTTCAGTAAAAGTTGATCTAAAAAATAAAACTTAAAAGATGTGCTCATGACTGAGAACACATGTCTCTATCTCTGATGGCATGACCTCTCACCTTCACATTAGCCCTGAAGATGGCCTACAATGTACGCAAAACGTCGGCAGATAATTAAAAATACACATAAAAAAAATTTCTGACATTCATCCCTACCCATCCAAGTACCCTATTAGCTCTATTTGCAGATGAGAAGGCTAGCCTATCTTCCCACCCCGATCTTAAAACTGCTTCTAAAAACCTACAATATCATTTTGATAGCATTCAGAAATGGTGTGGAAAATGGAGAATTTTTAAAATTATATTTATTGGATCAACCTTGACTGAACCCCAACCAAAAAAAAAAAATACTAATAATCTCTTCAGTCAAAAACTCTTAAATGGAAAACATAGTATCTTTCCACATCACTGAAATTGGATTATTTAGAATACATGGCAAGTAATCTAAAACAAACCACTTTGAAAGCAGTAATTAAAGAACATGGAGTGAAGAAAAATAAATAAACAAGCAATAATGATTTTTTTTGTTAATTTTTTATTATATTAACATTGCATCCATTTCTTATAGCTAAATGTACAATATGGTTCATTATTATGATCTTCAAAGTATAATGGAATATTAATGTCCATTTAATAAATTGAGACGGTATTCTCTCCCCGGGAATCAGGACACTGTGTGGTCTAAGGTCGTAGCACCAACGCCAGCAATCTGGTCTAAACAGGACAACTCGGGTTGGGGCATGCTCATGCCACCTGGCGGGTCCTCAAGTTGAGGATAGGAACGGCTCCTAGATATGGGAGTTATGGGTTTTGCCAAAGATTTGGAGTAAGCGTGGAGACCTGCGGCTGATACGCAGAAGCGGTTCATGGGCATAAGAACAGCTCAAACAAGGAAGGGCAACCCAGATGCGTAAACTAACACATGAAGAGCAATCATAGGACAATTGATGATAACTACTTAGCATACATTATATTCATAAAGAATAAGGTGCAGAAATCAGAGTAGGGCAACGACCATGCAGTGTAACGTATTAGGGGTAGAACGGCAAATGAACTACATGACTACTACATATGTACTAGTCAGTTCAGCACTACTAATGCAAGCGACGCCTGTAAGAAAGGAAATTCGACAGAACCGGAAAGTGGCTCAGATTTACCGCCATTAATACTTATACTTGGAAAAACTACTCAGATGTGCCTTCCTTAATGGTACGAAAAGCCGAACTGTCATGGGAGAAATGAGCCAGGAGAAAGTTGGACGTGATCTGTATCCAGGAAGCATAGGTTCGTCAAGAAAAAATTTTCGGAAGGAAAATAGCTGCGCATGTTGGAGAAGGACGCGCNTATATATATATATATATAAATTAGAGAAAACGGTATAAATGATACAAGCTCACAGCATTTTGCTTTTCATAAAATTTTATGTTTACACTTTCATAACAAATTATTGTTGTCAATAAATAAAATTAAAAGTTTATTTAAAGCCGAAATGTATTAACAAAATAAGAGCATTTATTATATCCATAAAGGACTGTACGTATGCTTAACCTTACAAATAAGTGACATATTGTTGTTTGTGGGATTAGATTCTAAATAATCGAAAAGGAAAAATTTTTGTTTTTCCAAAACAACTTATAATGTAAGCGGGATATATTTTGATTTTGTGTGGGCTTCTATTGACAATTTTTCATATATTACGCTTCTCCTTCGTGGCGGACATTTCTGAACCTATCGCCCGTATCCTAGTGACTGACATGTTCCTTGACAATCTAGTGACAGCCATTAATTTGACATTTCGACAACTCATGTGCCCTTTATAACCCCCCCTATCCTGACTCTGGAGGCTGTCTCTCTCCATTTTCCCTTCTTTAGATATGACTCCAGAGAGATTATTCGGCTCTTAAGGCCCTGTAATTTGGACCCATTTTCTTGAATATTTTTATCTTCATCTGTCGATAAAACTTACTTAACAAAGAGAAATGTAAAAATTTTATTTACATATTAATTTTTTTTATTCAATCCCATGACCAAATCCTTAACCAATCCCTTTTCAAGAAGTCCGACGGTCAACAAACTATCCGTAAATTGTTTTTTTTATTTTTATTTATATAAAATGCCAAGCCTAGAACGCTTTGAGGCTTACGCGCCCTCACACACACAAACACACTTAATTTTGTGCCAACCACTATTTTAGGTTCTAAAATTTAGGATCGATGAAGATCTGTTACTTTTATTTTTAAAGTTGCATCATGAAAACAACGTGAATTGTGTGACTTTCTTATGGGAAATCTGTTCAAATATAATTTAATTTTCTTTTTCTAGAAACAAGTTTTCATAAATAATAAATAAAAAATAATTACCAATTTTTAGTGCAAGGGAAGTGAATAAAAAATCTATCTGTCCCAGGACTCGAACTTGACAGTAACAGCTCCTTCGAGCATAAGACGATATATTCGGCACTAGTGCTGGGACTTTAATAACTTATCAGACTTGTCCTGGTAGCATAAATGGAAAATGCACCAGCCCGGATAGCAGGAGATCCAGGCTCGAGTCCTGGCTGGGACAGTTAGATTTTTTATTCTGTTCCCTTGCACTAAAAATTGTTAAAATTTACTTGAGATTAAATACCACAAAAAGAAAAATATTTATAAAAGAAAATAATTTCTTTTTGCATAATAAATAAATAATAAATATCGTATTTTATTGTTTATACAATATTTTCCTAAATTCTTATAATTAACCAATTTTAAATATTGCATTTACTCTAGCACTAATTTTAGCCCCACATTGCATAAACACTCACACAGATATATATATATAAAGTTATACTGCTGATATAGTTTAAGTAACAATTATTTCTGTAGTCATTAACTGATGCCTACCTAACCCACGAGCAAAATAATTTTCTTAGTATTTCCATATATAAATTTCTCCAAACGATGAGAGCTTATAAAAAGAAAAGAGGATAAGTCAGAGAGGCGGGAATTACGTGGCCATTGAGGAGGAAGCTGTACACATTGCACGAGGCGGTCGTTCAATGAGGCGGCGTTCAAGACGTTCCAAAGAGACACACGGCCGCATTCCAAAGAGATACCATCTGGTGACAAATGGAGCGCCGCTACCTGTCCGTCGCGTGCACATCCCTCCGCCACCTACGTCAGATATATGGCTCTCGGGGACGGGGCCCTACCGGAATGTAAACAAATTTATGGGGGCCCTTATTGGTTTTCGGCTATTTAAATCCGTAAAGGAGCTTTAAATAAAAGAGAAAACTGGATCCTCCCCACTTCAGAAAATAATAAAAAATAAAAAAAACTCAATACGATTGCCGCTTCTCTCCTCAATGGTCCTTTTTTTTTTGTTACTTGAACGCTATGCATATAAACGGCATTCATTTACCATAAACTACGACATACCTAATTTTTTGTGTACGAGGATTTGTTGTCCTTACACTAAAGCCTTTTATTCCCTGGCAATATATTTTTTTTTTTTCATAGTTCATTATAACGAATGAATCACTACTTTTCATTTTATAATTTTTTTATATATTTTAAAACGATGTGAAACTCATTATTGTCGATTTTGTTGGAGATTGTAATTATATTTATATGTGTTCATTTTAATGTGTTTTTTGGAGCATAGATTTGTTTTTTTTTTACAGGACAAAAAGACGAAATTAACGCAGCAGAAATGAGAGTACAAATCCTTCGGTATAATACAGTTTACATAGAAATATTTACACACACACACACACACACACACACACACACACACACACACACACATATATTATATAACTAGTATTACTAAAAATGTATTTCAATATATTTTATATTTGATTGAAAAATTGTAGTAATTTATATTTGAATTTGCAAATGAATTTAAATTAAATTTTAATTTTATTTGTTTATATGTTTATTTTTGGAGACAATAAAACTGTCAATTATTTCAACTGTCTGATATTGTCGATAATACAAAATTTAAAGAAACAAGTTACCAATTGACTTATAAAGTTTTAAAAATTATTTGAAATTTGATAAACATTGTCTTTATTCAAGGATAAAAAAAAACTAACTAATTTTTAAAGGACAAACAATGCTGTGGGATATTTTTCCTTTGCAAAACACAATAAAAATTTCAATTAGAGTTCATGCATTAAAATTATTCACTCCCTCCCTCACAGTTGGAGTAATTAATTTTTCCGCCAAATTTATCCTTATCTTTCAAATAACCCCGTAAATCTTATAAAAAAAACCTCTCAAAACGGGTTGTTTATTTACTTGAATCTAAATGGAATCATTAATTCAGATTTAATGAGTCTTCATTAGGGATTTCGAAGGATTTTTGGTTTTTTATTTTGTTCTCTTTGCTTTGTATTTTGCTGAAAGTTTCAGATGATTTTCTATGGAGACCCATCTAACCTAACAATGTCTCCATGTCATACACAGATAGATAATTCCTCCCAAAATGAAGTATTTATTTATTTATTTTGAAGTAGTTTTTATTTATATTTGAGAAAACATATTCGTATATCTTGTATATAATGTATATCCGACTAGTAAAAATATCTTTAATTCGTTCATTGGTTATAAAATTACTCATATCTTATTAATGTTAAATTTCTTTATATAAACAGACTTATTTTTATTTTTAATTCATTTTATTTTAACAGATTTTTTCGAAGGGAAATCAAATTATTCACTTTGGTACAATGAATAAACTTTCGAAACATATCAACGAATCTTAATCAATACTAAATTGGAAATATATAATATATAAATTCGGTATGCTAGGGGCGCCAGGCTAGCTCAGGGTCTCGCAATCCTGACGCTGCGGGTTCAGATCCCGCCCAGGTCAATCTTTTATTTATAATATAGAAGCTTGTCCTGAGCCATGGGTGTTTAGAATGGGGTGGCAAGCTGTAGATAGCCCCTCCCTCCAATGACCCTAAGTGGTTGCAAGGGAGGCTAACGCAGCAAAAAAAAAAAAAAAAAATTCGGTAAGTATGCTTCCTTTTAGGAAATTATCGGATGAGTTCGCTAATGGTAATTAATAATATTATTGGTGATAAATTATTTTATAATTTATGTTATAATATTTAAGGATTCAGAGAATATTAAAACTTCTAATCTAAAAGTTATGATGAGAGGTTGTTTCTCCACTTGCTACTAAACACTAAACTCTCAGGGATAAGTTATTTGTGTGAGATGGAAATCTAATTCATCCATTGGCCACTTGGATTTCGTAGCCACTGAAGAGCCTCTTCTAGATGCACAAATTTGGAGGTTGCATCACTTCCAAGTCGTCCATCACCGGCAAATGAGGCTTTCTATAGCCATTAGCTGAGGGCACATTATTTTAAGGCCCTTCTGGGACCCCAGAGAGATATATCCCTATTGAGTTATAGCCCTGCCCACTCGTTACAGGTCCAAGACCCCGGCCCTACATCACAGTCCGCACCAGAAGAAGAGGATTACTTTCATAACAGAGAATTATCGGACACCACAAAGAGGAATTTACATAATAGGGTCAAATCCTTAATAGAAAAGAAAGTCTTCAAGCAGGAGCAGGTAACTCTTCCACCGGGATAACCCCGAAGGCCTGACATACTCGACTTCCTGCTACACCAATTGAACATCCAAGAGATTTACGCTTGTCGAGCTGGTCTAATCTCTCTCTACCATCTCAGGGAGCAACATCCTATTTCCTAAATCCCTTGTGGGGACGTCCATTACTCTATGCTCTTCTGGTTCTCTCATGAAGGATCCACTTCTAGATCTCAGCCGAGCTTCTTCTTCAGGCCGACATTGTTATCCCCAGGAGAAGAAGATTGAGAAGAAAGAGCTCAGTCATCCTCTACCACTCTTCAACGACACAATAGGACGACGTATCGCCAATATGAAAACAAATAAATTAAAAAAAAATTTCAACAGTCTCCCTTTTACCACTAATCAAACAATGCCTAATTACACGAGCCTTCAGACCAGCAATAATCACATTTGACATTCCATACGGACAAAGCTCTATCCAGACCTAAAAGGATTCTGAAGAAATACCATTTCTGTTAAAATATCATTTTTAGTAAACTTTCTGAAAAACTTCAACTGACCTGATAAATCTAAAAACCGCTGTACGAGACGTTAACAGCTGTGGAGGGGAAGGGAAGGTTTTAAGAAGGATCAAAATTTTAAAGAGTAATATCTTCGTTATAATTGACCTTAATAAAACATTTTAGAATATATTTATAATCAAAGCATTAATATTATAGAAAAAACCTCGAGTGTTGGGTGAGCTCTCTCTCTTTAAAGTGCAGAAAAAAAATTTTTCTCTACAGGTTTTTATTTTAAATTGTTGAATAAATCCTTTTCTAACTGATAGCGGATGAAAAGAAGAAAACCAAAATTTTAAACATTATTTTCTATTCAAAAGGAAAGTTTTTTGACCGTAGATATTATTATTAGATGATTTTAGTTGGGGTTCGGTCAAGGTAGATCCAAAAAAAAAAAAAAAATACAAATTTAAAAGAAGTGTATTTTTTTAAAAGATTATCGGCTTACAGTGTAAGTCATCTTCAGGGCTATCATAAAGACGACTGAGTTGTGGAAATGCGAACTTTAGGGACAGGATGTCCTTTTTCGTCTTCATGATAAGTAGCCCTAAAGATGGCTTACAATGTAAGCCGAAACGTTGGCAGATAATTTTCTTTTAAATACACTTTTTTTTAAATTTGTATTTCTTTTTTTGGACCTACCTTGACCGAACCTCAACTAAAATCATCTAATAATTATTTCCTATTGATTTATTGATCGTGATAAGTATAAAATTTAAATTTTCTAAAAATTTTGTTCTATAATATTTTTAAAAAAACAAACATTTATTGCTGCAGAATATAACTTGGAAGGTTAAATTTTGCCGGTACACTAACATCCTACATGATGAGTCAATCTTAGTGATCTCATCTTCACTCTTTTTTCTAACTCCAACTTGGTCGATCAAATTAGATACTTTTATTCTAATTTTTATCCATTTTATATATGCATAGTTTGCGTGAGGCCGTGATGTATTTTTCTGTGATTTATGTATCACCATCTCCCACTAGTGAAAGGTTTTATTATTTACCACTCACAGAAGGTATGCATGATACTTCATCATGAAATTTTTGATCACAAATTTTTTTTTATTTTAAATAACCAATTAATGTCAATTTCTCATATTTTACTTATAATTCGTGGCCCTAATTTATTTCTCAGCCAGCTGATTTGCACTGGAACACATTTTAGTATACCTAAAGCTTTGGAAAGCCGGAAAGGAATCTCAATTTGTTTCAAAAAATGTGGAAAGGTTCGAAGAATCCTGAGTTCAAAAGAGCCTAATTGTCCATTCCACTTCCCTGATAAACACAGGAAAAAACATAGGGCTCGGTCTACACTCCTTCGCCTTATCGAAGCACCCGGAAACAGGGCGTCCCGAATTCTTGTCTTCGGTAAATCGTGGAAGGCTACACTCAAACGAGTTTAAATTTCTTAATTAACTATGATTTTTTCTATAAATAACATTCTATTATAAAAAAAAAAAAAGAAAATAACAATTGGACCAAGAATTAATCTTAATTCATCACATGCATTTAAATATACACTTTTATTTAATATTTATTAAAAAAATATTTACTTTAGTAGGGTTTCCGCAGTTACATTTAGTCTGTTAAAAGACCATTATCAAAAATATTTTCTCAGACAGAGATAATTTATAAAATCTTCCATTACTACGGCTAAGACAATTTTTTTGGGGGGTTAGGAAAACCAAACTATTCATGTTCGTACCGAGACGCGAATTTTGAAAGACATCTATCTTATATCGATGAAGCTAAAAATATGGTCTGTTCTTAATTATATATATANCTACTCTTTTTTTTTTTTTTTTTAAGGCGTGGCAGCGTGATGGTCATTAACTCTATTGAAATTTTCGGACTTGAAATTGTTCTTTTGAGGTGTTTGAAGTTTTTCATATGATACACTCACCTATCAAAGCTTTTTTTGGTATTTTCATAATCTAAGTTCTTGCATAAAAACTATAATTCAGTTTTCAAAATTCATTCCAATTTATTGAAATAATTGGTTGTAATATTATAATGAACAAAAAAATAAAAGGTTCATATGATACAAATAGAAATTATTCAAATTCATAGTATAATCAGATAATATTACTAAAATCTAGTGCTGGCTGGATAATACAAATTGAAATTAGTGATAACCACTTGAAACAGCACTGATAAATAAGTAAAATTGAATATTAAATAAATATTATTAAATCCATATTAGAATTTCAGTCATAATTAAATATGCTATACTTGGCCTTGTAAATCAGTAACGAATGATATTTTATATTTTCCTCTTCACAATTTGACACATGTAAACAATATGCAAATTGAGACATTGATAAACGTTCACCAGAACATTAGTACACAATGAATTAATTAAAGTCTCAATTTTAACTGGATATTTTATTTTATTCTAATGTATTATAAAATTTTAAAAAAATAATTGAAAACATTGAGATTAAAATAAATTAAATAAATATTTCACTTCAACCTGATTCCTGTCTGGTATATTTATAGCTTGGAATATTTAAGCACATGGTATACAATAACAATAAAAGAAAAAGTAATATCAGAAGATTAATTTTGGATCACTCAAGTTACTCGCTTTAGCTGTACGATATGAATTTTTAATATAATTTTTAAAAGAATGACTCTAATTTTTTAAATCAAAAACTAACTCCTTAGTCCCATAAGTTTATTAATAAGTTGCGAAAAAATCAACATTAATTAAACATTTTTTATCCTGGAAAACAATGTAGAAACATCCGTTTAAAAAAGGAGAACCTGACAAAGAAAATCATATTTCCATATATTTCCATATATAACAATATTTCCAGCCCATCTTTTTTTTAAATAATTTTCAGTGAAAAAATTAGTTCTAGACTTCAGAATAGAGGAAAAAAATTTGAATCGAACATGGAACTAAAAAAAAAAATTTCTACCTCAGCCGAGAAGCGAAAAGTTTTTTTTCTTCTAGCTCCCTGTACGATTCAAATTAATAATGAAATGTGAGATTACTTTACCACAATTATCAACATGATTTGTATTAAAAAAATTTATAAATATGTTCAAAAGTAATTTAAACAAATATACACATATAAACAAATGTTTTATTACTATCTGGTGCTTGTAAATGTTTTATTACAATTTTTTTTTTTTGTTCTGCATTAATGATTTACCTATACAGGGAGTGACCATCTAAGATCTAAGAGTGAAAAAATATTACTTTTTTCTAATGTAATAAAATTTTGAAATTTCAACTAAATAAGGGACTTTACAATATACCAATCAAAAGAATGTAGTAATATAAGATGCAGAATTTTTAATAAATTTCAAGATGTAGAATTAGAAAAATAAACTATAGAGAGAGAGAGAGAGAGAGAGAGAGTGTGTGAGAGAGAGAGTGAGAGAGAGTGAGAGAGAGAGAGAGAGAGAGAGAGAGAGAGAGAGAGAGAG
>KZ807475.1:247202-260851 GCA_000696205.2 Oncopeltus fasciatus | reverse complement strand
TATTTATATATAAAAATCTATATATTTGTACAAAATTTATTTATTTTAAGCTACTCCTGCTAGATGAACTATCGTAATATATTTACAATAAACACTGTCAAAAACAGTACTGCTGAAACACTGTTACAAATGATATTTTTCACCTACGTGTGTTTCACATCCTTTTCTGTTTTTAATGCATCGTTATATAACTATTTATTTAATGTAAAGCCAATATTTATCTTAAATATGCTTAATCCTGTAATATTATAAAATATATTCTGGAAATGTATTTAGCATAATCTACACAAAAAAAAAAGGGCGAAAAGAAACAAAATCAGTTCTACCCCATAGAGTTATGAAAGTCATTTTGATCGTTAAGTTTAGTCTGTTATTTTGCAAATGTTCTATGTATTTATTGTTGTCATAAAGAATTCGGAATTAATTTTTTTTTCCACGACCCTCAGAAAGGTCAGGATTAAAATAATAGGCGGCACATCACTACAAAGGATATTTAATTGAGGCGAGTGGGAAGTCTCAGCTGGAGAATGAGGAGTTATTTCTACTGTCATGTGTTTAACTTTGCACAACAGACGAATTTTAGACATATTGTGATATTAGCAGAGGGAAAAAGCAAGGAGTTAGGTATTAAAATTCCAAAAGCGATCATGGATGTACAGTTTTTTTTCCACCGTTAACTAAGCCATAAATTAGGGACAAAAGTTGGCAAGACATCTCAAGGTAATCCACCAAATTATTAAGAAATCTATGGGAAAAAATGTACGGAGCCAATTGATTGCTTAAAATTCTCATTCAGGCGGAATTTTTTTTTTTTTTTTGCTTCAGAAGTTGTTTGAGGCTCAAGAAAAAATACATGATTCATTCTTCTGAAATCTCAAAAATTCTTTCAAAAAGAATAAAAAAATGCCAAAGTTGATAAAAAAAAATTAGTCAGTACATTAAATTTTTCAGAACCTCAAGAGCATGCGCAGTAAAGAAAACTGTTATCAAAAACTGGTTTCTAATATATTTTAAGTAAGTCAAAATTTTTGAGGGTATTTAGCTTATGGTTGAAGTACGAAAAACACTTTGTGTGTGTCGATACTTCTTGGGAGCGCTATAAATTTAAAAAAAAGAGTGTTTAACAAAAAATGACATGATTAAAACCTCAGACTCCCCACATGTCAAGATCAGGTCACAAACATGTCCGGAACTTAGCGTTGGAGCAAACCTCATGGCTGGGTGTATCAAGTAAATGCAGCCAATATATAATATCAAAAATGCAGTAATAGGAATTAATCATTCCACCTTCATATCTTCTAACAGGAAAGGACATTTCTAAATTAAAAATTTTTTTTTAGAATTTTTTACTTCAGTCTGTCTAAAACAAGTATTTTTTTTTCTATTTCAGGTGAGTAGCTGATTCAGATCTTCCAAGCGTAAGTTAGAAATATAAAGTTTTGCTAAGTAAAAAAAATATTCTTTTTGCTCAGATTGACACTTAATAAATGCAATCATTAGTTTATGTCAAATCTCAGAAAAGATGACTGTCTTTTCACATTCTAAACTGTTATTCCACCCAATATTTTCTATAGTAATTATTAGGGTTACAAACGGTCGAGGGGGTAAAATTTTCGGACCCATTTGGAAAAAAAAAAAAAAAAAAAAAATAGCGGGTGGCTATATCAGTAAAGAAGCGTAAATTAGCTTCTGTATCGGTGACCACCTTGAATCCTTTTCGACACAATTTAAATATACTAAAAAAAATATGGATGGAAGTGTAAGTCCAATGTTAAAGTAACTTAATTGATTCATGATAAAATTGATTATTTTTCTTATAAGCTGAATGAAAGGTAGTAATCAGTCGTGCTTTGTACGTCATATTCATTACGTAGAGATTTACTGACGTCACAAAACTCACTGTTTGCCTTCCATTGAAATAATATACACAGAGATATGGCTGAACGTAAAGATTACCGCAGTGAAATAGGTTACAATTCTCCATCGGACTCAGCGGTGCGGGTGTTGTAGAAAAACATTTAAAGAGTTCGTGAAGGAGGCGTTCACGATCTTGCCTTAGAATTCACGTTCGAGATATACCTCTCACCACCGTACTCCCCAATCTCTTGGATATTCCAGCTAAAAAAATTTCTTTAAAATGCACCTTTTGCTTGAAGAACATAAAAACAAAAAGGCTTTAGTTATTGAAAGCAATTAACAGTTAAAACGATAAAATGTTTCATTATTTTCCTACAAGTTAGGGACTCCATCCCCTCCTCCCATTAAAAGACGCATTAAAATAAAATTTCACAGTAGGATTGGCTAAAGAAATTTATTTTACCTGAATAAGGAACATATAAAGTTATTTATAATAATGGATATTTTGAACTTCTGTAAAAACTGGAATATATCTTAAAATAAATTTATTTTCATTTTCGATAAACTGGCTCGAATTGAATGAGGTGGAGGTGGAATTATAGAAAATAAAAAAATTTTAAACTTAGAATCTTTGTTATAAAACGTGTTCTCAAAAAGTTTATTAAATATATTACATATTATAAACGTTCAATATTTTTAATGTCGAATAACTCATCTGAAATAAAATAAATTGTATTTTTAATAATATTATAGTTGTTTTTTTAATATTTATATGTTTAAAAGTACTATTTATTTAGATGTTCACGTAGGCTTCGACGGTCGTCAGAAGTATTTACCGTTTCTTCTTCCGGGTTGGACCGTGTCAAATTGGTGTTATTTGCCGAGCTTTCGAACATCATGTGATGGCTTCTTCAGGGCTGAAAAGAGAATGAGAGTTGTAAAAGAGAGATTTTTAAATTCAGGTTTTAAATTTAAAAATCTCTCTTTTACAACTCTCATTCTCTTTTCAGCCCTGAAGAAGCCATCACATGATGTGCNTAATATTATAAATAAAATAGTAATGTTAATTGCTTTTTTTTTTAACGTTGATAAAATTCCGAACAAAAATGAATAAAAGGACATGTGACTTAATTGAAAAACATTTTTTTCATTCAATCGTGATAAGTTCATTTAATTCTTTCCACTTATAAAATTCTTAGATAATTTCCTCTTGTTGATTTCCAGACACCCATTAAAATTGATAAAATCAAATATTTTGAAATCCACAATTTATTTTGAGACAAATAACATAATTGGCTACTGATATATATCTCCTTCTATAAAATGTATTTATTTTGTCATCGATAGAGACTTGGAGAATTATTGACTACAATATTCAGAAAATAAAAAAATTAAAAAGAAGTTTACCTTTTACGACTAAAGTCCTCTAAAAATCGCTATAAAGTGTTAAATTAATATCAATAGGATGTATGTAATGTATTTTGTCTATGTGAAAGATAATTTAGCGGTTCATTAATACATTAAACTACACAATCATTTTAATATTAAGTTATTTTTATTGAAACCACGGAGTTAAACATTTATTTATAATGAATTTAGGTAGCTTTATATTGTTATGCTTCATATATATATATATAGTATGTATATAAAACTTTTTTTTTTTTATACAGAAACTAGCCATTAATGCGTCCATTTAGTAGAAATAGTGGGATAAAATCGGAAGGCTTAGAAGAAAAACCAACTGAAAAGCCCAGTAAATTATTTAACAATATTTCATATATTTTTAATATCCATTATTCATAAATATTAATCTGCAGAAAACTGTAAAAATATAATGAAACATTATGTATTTTAATAGCATATATATTTGAGAAAAAAATATTTATGCCAATATGAAGAAAACTCTTAGAACACAAAACTATATTTTAACATTTTTGTCAAAAGAGAAAAATCCTAAAATAAATAAGATTAACCACTTTTAAATTACAGAATATTGAAATAATTAAATCTTATTGATCATTTTATTTTGCTTATAATTGTTATAATTTTACTAAAATAGGTTAGCTTTTAATTAGAAATAAAATATCAAATAAACATCTATTATATATCATGATAATCCTTCTCTTCCCAAAGCAAACCAATTCCTTGCAAGATAATTTCTGAGGATTCGAGAAAAAAAAAGTAAGAGAATCAAAAATGTAAATTTCGATGTGCTTGTCATATATGATGTTCAAATGTTAGTTTGGTAAGCCTTTTTAAAACGTTTCTTTAAGTTCATATGATATGAGAAATATTGTATTTTATAAATACTTTTCGAGTTATTTTATTTTCTATGCTGGTTAGATTAACCAGCTCTATACTAGAGCTGATTATTTAAAAAAAACTAATTAAATCTTAAATAAATTCAAAAGGAGAGTTTTTTTTTACCGTAGATATTAATATTAGATGATTTTAGTTGGGGTTCGGTCAACGTGATCCAAAAAAAAAAAATTCAAATTTAAAAAAATGTATTTTTTTAAAAGATTATTTGATAACGTTTCGGCTTACATTGTAAACCATCTTCAGGGCTGTAGAAATACTATGTCATGAGTATACAATAATAAATGACAAATATGGTAATTCTGTATTATAATATTGTCAATTATTGTTGTAATTATTATCAATTATCAATTATTATTGACCGAACCACAACTAAAATTATCTAATAACTTAATTAAATTCGTTCTTGTTAGTATAATGAATAAAAAAATCGTAGAACAAAAGTCATAAAATATAAATTTCTGATATATATATGTTAATAAATATATTTATGAAAATTACGTGTTAATTGAAATATTTAAAACCGTAACATTGTTGCGCTCCCCTCCCCTTCCAACTCTTTCGTGTGGAGGGGATGACCTGATACGCCCTGAAGAGGGAATTCGCTCACACATGTCCAGGGTACAACGACCCCAANATATATTTCTGTGTGTGAGTATGTACACATCACATCCGTAAATACAAAGTGTGTCCCCCCTTCACATAAGCTATATAAATATATATATATATTTATTTATTTATGTGAAGTGTAAATTTGCGTTTACTCTTTATGTTACTCAAAGCAGTTGTTTTTTTATGAATATAACTATTTTTTAAATTAATTGTTAATGACCTTTGCTATCTATGAATACTATAAAAATTAATGCTGTTTTTTTTTATCGTACCACAACTTAATTTTTCAATTCTATTCTCCGATTCTACTTGATAGATTTTTTTTTTTTTTAAATCTAGTGTAAATCTAATGTAAAATAGATTTTATCTGTCGTCTTGAATAAGATCGTTTACCCCATATAGAGCGATAGAGAGTGAAGCTTTACAGGAAAATCAAATTGAAAAAACTTAAACTTATAAAACGTCGTGAATTTTAATATAGTACATTTGAGATACTAGTGATGAAGACACATAATAAAACTATGGGAACACAAAAAGTATAATTCAACACCTTTGTCAAGAGGAAATATCCAAAAATTGATAATTGTCACAGTCTTGTTATTATTAAGAAACCTCTATTTTAACCATTCAAGTTATTTTTATATTAGAGACAATACAAATTAAATTCAGTTGTTTTAAGTTTAAAATTCGTTTAATAAATATGTTTTTTAATTAAAAATAAAATATTAAAGTCATTCCTATTAAATATCTTTAGACTCCCAATATCTTAATTTCAAATCAACTCCTTACAAGATAATTGTTTTTACACAATCAAAAGTTTTGATGTAGAACCGTTCCAAAAATAATCTCTTTCACGTTGAACTTAATGTCACAGTTATCTCTTAAGATGGCGCCCAATATCTGAAGGTACGTGTAGCTTCTCTACATGTAATAGTCGCGTCAAATGTAATAAAGCCGTCGTGAATAGCTTGATTTCCATTTAGGAAAATATCAGCTGCTGGGAAATCCTAATTAATGTACCCGATTTCGGAATTAAATTTCAAATAAGGCCTCTGAAATCTTGGTTAAACATTACAGAGGTAGAGCAAGTGAATTTCTTTGCTTCTAGACTGGCCACCGAGGCCAGTAACTTTCAGTTCGATAAACAACTGACGAAATTACTGCTAAATATTAACAAATGAAGGGACATTTAGTTTAGCGGTTTCTAATCAACTAACTAATTATGAATTCTAATTTGCTGAACAGAAGAAGTAGAATAATAATTTATCTTGAGGCATGAAGGGTACTTTTTAATTAATGATGCAAGATTTTTTTTTATAATTTATTATACGTCAACTTTTTATGCTACAGGATATCCTCAGAAATCACCCCTCCCCTTCCAACTCTTTCGTGTGGAGGGGATGACCTGATACGCCCTGAAGAGGGAATTCGCTCACACATGTCCAGGGTACAACGACCCCAAGCCCCAGGTGACATTTCCAAAACAAACAAGTACGCTATTGCTTGTGGGGAGTTATATGTGGTCCCGAGTTTTATGTCACCGCAAAGATACTTCGCGACAGACGCCTTCTTGTCTCCTCCAAATCCGCAGACTTAACCTCGCTCTACAGGACTTAACCAAGCTAAGTCACGTCGGTAGTATGAGGGCGTAAAACATCATCTATTTTTTGTAGATCCTACACTGAAAAATATTAAAAAAAATATTCTTCGTTAAAAATTATATGGGTGTCCCAAAATTAACGCAATATTTGAATTTAATAGAAAACATAGTTTTTAGTATTTTTATTGTTATTTTTTTATTGAATTATAAAGTACATAGTTATTTTTGTAAAACGTGTTTGCCACACAGCCCGTGAAACAATTCAATTACTGCATGAGACTTTTCCAGGTCGTGTACTCTCTCGTTTCGGTGATCAGTATTAGCCCTCCTAGATATTGTAATTTTACACTATTTGATTTCTTCTTATGGGGTTGTTTGATATCACAGGTCTATGTCAACAGGCCCAAAACCACCCCTGCATTAAAGGAGGAGATTCAACGCTGCATCAACGAAATTCAGCCTCATTAATGCGAAATGGTCATGGAAAACTTCGACAAACGCGTGCGAATCTGCATTCAAAGCCGTGGAGAACATTTGCCCGATGTGTTATTCCATAAATAACCCTATTCTATGTACTTTATGATTCAATAAAAAAAATTACAATAAAAATACTAAAAACTGTATTTTCTTTAAAAAAATATAGTTGGTTATTGAGGATTTGGGTCAAATAATTTTAGTAGAATTTAGCTAGGCCAATATTGCGAGAATATATTTTTTCTTCATTTAGGTAGAAAATACACACAAACAATTTTTGTAGAAACTTCTACATTCCCATCTGGTTACATATTTTTGTTTTTCCAGTTAAAGGCCTAAATATCGATTTTATTTTCAATAAGAAAAAGACGTTATGTCTTCCAAATTCTTCTTCTTCGTTCCGTAACACTCCAAATTACACTCTTATATATCTCTTTTAATGTAAGATTTTTTTTTAAATACCAGAGAATATAAATGTTAATAAACATTATTTCACACATGAACAAATTATTGAAACAAATTTTATCTGCGCAAAACATTTTGTTTTTCTTTACGATATTAAAAATAAATATATCAAGATTATAAATTTTGGTCTTTTTCTAGGTCCCTTCTCCCTTTCCCTCTACGAATATTTCATTATTAATGGACTCGTACAACGGTTCGCAAAAATAACCGTTATACTGAATTTGATAGATATATATGCATTTGTTTAGGCAATAAACCTTTAGATTATTACGCCCTAATATATATATATATNTCCCATTGTATTGCTCTAATTGTAACATTTATAAATATAGATAAATTATTTAAAATTATTAAAGTCCTATAACTAGCTTTAATTATATTTTTTGTTTTGAATATGTGAAAAAAACGAAGTAGTCATAAATAATTTTTATAGTGTGTATTAGGTGCTGCAATATGTCAAAAATTTTCAAATTTCATAATTTGAAAATCAGGAAAATTTAAAACCACATAAATAAAAGACACTGTTATGCGTTCCTCTAACTTTAAAAACATTAAAAGTTTGCTGTACATAATTCTTTATTGAAATATTCATATTAACTTTCTTTTAAATATGATATTGTAAGGTGAGTTGCACAGGAAATTACAAATTAATATTTTCTCTACAAATAAAGTAAATTTTTTTTTTTTTGTGGTTAAACCAAAATCTACCTCTTAATTATACATACTGTAATTATGAGTAACATATTTCACATATTTAACATGATTAAAAATCAGAAACTTATTTATTCACCAGTGGTTTGCGCTACCCAACTACAGAAGAAACAAATTGTTTTGAAAATTTTGAATTTGTTATAATTTTGATCTACCAATGCTGCATAAATCTATACATAATATTTATGCCTGATAAATCACTTTTCAGTAGTATAAAACCAATATTTTTTAATTAATGAAAAATTTAAAATAACAATATTAAATAAGTTATTTATAATAACAGTTACTAGTGATCTATACTATCTTATTAAATTTATTATTGATACGTTAATATAGTGTTATGAAAATAGAACTTCTTCGGATTTCGTTCAATGAATTTAATCTTCATACATCATATTTATTGTAATCAATAGGTTATATTTAATAAGAGTTATAATTATTCTACATGGTACTCATTAAAACCCTTAGGATTTAATGAAGGGAACACGGTAGCTCTCCGTGGGGAAGGTCGTGGCTAGCCACGTGCCCTGACGTCACCATGCTTCATCTGCACCTTCACTTCAGATCAAAGGTTGTTTATACCTCCATGGGAATTTCCTCGTTCAATCTGCTTGCTTGGGAACACAGGTGGGGCGCTCTCTCGGAGTCAGCGAACTGCCTGACACAAAAACAATGACAACCTCTGTTTTTTTTATCTAACAGAGGGCAATGTTTTACTCCGAGAGAAAGCATACTTCGACAATTATAGATTCATGCCTCTCTATTACAAACTTCCTATCAGATTGTCGTGTATTTACTTGAGCCTGATGATCATGTGGAAGGAATGATCGAGATTCCATAACCAAACACACACATATATATATANGCATTAATCAACCCTAACCTTTTTTTTTTTATTTTTTTTTTTTTTTTTTTTTTTTTGGAAAAGCACGGTGCTGTACGCTCACTTTCTTTTTAAAGAAAAGAACGTTTAAAATATTGGGGTCACTTTATATCTGGTTTTCGGGGCATTATATGACCTCTTCCGTAAGACTCTGGACTCGTCTAGAACACGAGACGGTCGTAGAAAAACCCGATCACGGAATCCATGCCATGATAGTTCAAGGCGTTCTGTTTTAGGCAATTTGAGGAAATCTACGAGAAAATAAGACCAAGTGTCATGAAGTGGAGGAGTTTCTGTCATGCGAGAAGTTAGGCGAGGAATTAGGCCAGGTTACCGTAACACGCGAGAATGCCCCAATAGAAAGTAATGTAACTTCTTACATTGATAAATAAATTAATAAAAGGTTTATTCGAAATAATTTTTTTTAATATTGAAAAAAAAAAGAACTACACAAAATTTAAGGTATACCCTTTTTTTTTTTCTTTTTTTATTACCATAAAAATATTTTTTCCGTTTTTAAAGCATTTTATAATCTGACGACATTAACATATACATAAACAATTTGATGACATAAAAAAATAAAAGTGTGCATATGTAATAAAGGGCCCACTATCTCTAATCACAGATAAATTTGGCAGTTGGGCAATGGAGTTCTAGAGGCTACGTTCATCTCAGCCTCTAGAACTCCACCACATGGGGAGGTTGACAGAGTTTTGGATATATGAGGTATTTTAAAATCGCGGTAAGAGTGTAGAGTTGGCGACATAATATGGAGATTTCACAATTATTCTTAGGATTTTGGATTTGAATAAATGCATTCATTGGATACCGGAGGGACCCCCCTCCCCCATGACCTAGTTAAATCCTGTTTAAGGTCAATTTTGTTTTCTTTTTTGAATCTAAGGTACATGCCGTCTTCCTGAACATAGCCAAGCAGTTTGTTAGGACTAAGAGGATTCCTTTTGTGCACCTTGGGTCACCAAGCCCAAATTGGGTACCACCTTCAATGAATGGGAATGAACGGCCTGCCAGAACGGTTTGCTGACCACACGCTTTGTGATAGTGGATCGAGAATAGAACCATCCCTAATATATGTTCAACCATGGGCCTCTAGAGCCAATGGCTGCTCTCTCTGGTCTTATTTTTTTTTTTTTTTTAAAGTCTTCTTAACTTGAGATATTTTAAAAGAGAATTTTTTTAGGGTTCGGTCAAGGTTGATCGAAAAAAGTAATGAACATTTGATCCAGTTGACGTGTTGTCATTTTTCAGCCTTGATGATAGCTCTGAAGATGGCTTAAAAAGGTAAGCCGAAATGTTCGGAAGATAATAATACTTTTTTTTTCAATCCATCTTGTCCGAACCCAAAAAAAAATTCTCAACTAATAACAACTGGGGAACACATTTTATGTTGAGTTAGATCTGACACTGTTTTTTCACTAATTCTTGGCATCTGAATCTGAGAATAATCTCAGATATTGTCTATCACGTCAACTTTTTATGCTACAGGATATCCTCAGAAATCATGAAATTCATGCATTAAAAAGAACATAAAGTAAAAACGTACCATATAAATATAAAAGTTAAGAAAAAAATTTGCGTGTAGCTTTTTCTGGAGTGTTTAGTTTGTGTACATTCGCGCTTGATTCTCCAACAATAGTCAGCCATCATATGTACATCCCATCTACCTTGATACCTTGCTTCCATGACCCTCAAATCTTGATGGAAACGTTCACCCTGCTCATCACTCAATGCACCAAGATTGTCCGGGAAATTAGCAAGGTGGCTGTGTAAAAAATGCAATTTAATGCTCATGTTGCAACCTAGCTTTTGGAAGCTTTCCAAGAGTTGCTGGACAATTTCTGAGTTATTCAATGCTCGTGTATTCCCAAAAAAGTCTTTAAGAATGTTTTTGAATGCCATATCCGTATTTCCCTTCTTCCAAAGAGGGAAATTCATTGAAAACTGACACGGGGACTTCGGCTGAAAGCGGTACTGGACGTATAGTTGACGGTGAACTAGGATACTCTATTATACATTTGTTTTTCATGTTATATCCCAATGTTTTCACTATACAAAAGTAAAATCACTTGAATGATCTTTTAGCTCGGGCCAAATCATAGGTATACCAAATGGAAGCTTAGCACGTGTTCTCTTGGTCCACATCCGTAAACCCTCAACACACTGTTTACACACTTTATGAGGTGCCCATGCTTTATCTTGATCACCAAGTTTCACTTTAAAATGGGCAAAATACAGGGACAAATGTAATGATGTTTCTCCTTTGACTGGGAATGGTAAAATTGCCACATATATAACAAAACGAATCGAGGCTGATTTCGCACTTTCGACGTATAGGAGCAGAGCTAGCCATAAGGAACCGTTTCAGTTCAAACACACTATGTAGTTCTGTACACTTTCATAACGAAATACTAAGCACTGCTTACCGACACACAACGTTTCACCACAGTATAACAGACGTAACTAAACAAGCAAGTCTAGAACCAGCATGCGCCCCACCCACATAGAAACCGAACGTGAAAATAGTTTTGAAACTAGCATGCCTAATTCTATAGAAAACAGCTCTAAAAAACCTAACTCAACAGAAATGAAGTTTCAAATTGTTCCCCAGTGCAATCACTACGGTCAAAAACTATTTGTTTAATCAAATGGATCTTTATTTTGGAAAAACTTCACAATTGTCCAGTTAATTCTGATTTTCAACAGTAATGGATCAATTTCAGTTAATTGGAGCAAGTTAATTAATTTCATGATGTGTGATGTTCTTATAGGTAGAGGATACTAAGAGGATTACAATACAGGGCAGATGGCGTGGAAGACCAACATTGGTGGTGGACTGGAGGACCAATAGGCTCGTCCTCAGACATACAAGAGGAACCATAGCTTTGTACTGAGACTTGCCCTGAAGGGCTTTGGGCGGCATTAATAATGAGATTTAAATAAGAGATGGCGGGGTCCAAAGAGATCTGCATATAAAGAGGACTGACGAAACCAAGGAGATAACTGTCACCGAGGTCGGAATAACTCAGAGAGGACGCGGCCAGTATATCTAGCTGTCGGCTTTGCTAGCTTCGAACCCACAGCCACGAATATTAAATATATTACAAAACTTATAGATTTGTTATATTGCCTTTTTATGGGGGCTAATATATTAGCCTATTCTCTGTACGGCCAGCTAGCAACTCATAAATATCGTACCCTCGACAGAGCCACGCTATCGATGAATCTTCCATATCTAATCCTGCTGGAAATCCGCCTACCAGGAGGGGCTTTTCTCGCCTCTCAAATATGATACGACACGTGCCACACAACTGTTGTACACACAATTTATTTTTCTGTAAGAGATGGCTGCACAATGAAAAATTATAAATTCCATAAATACATGAAAAGGTTTGATATGCTTGGCGAAAATTAAAATTAATATTTACCAAGACATCCATGTAGTACAACACAACCAAATCCACTCAAATAATGTATTAATTTATTTATTTTTGATTGTCAATAGGCAACGGACCGAAATTCTCATAAAACAATGTTTTCTTCCTGATGATTTAAATCCTCTATGAATCATCATAAAATGTTAAATTAGTATTATTAATATATATATTTCTGTGTGTGAGTATGTACACATCACATCCGTAAATACAAAGTGTGTCCCCCCTTCACATAAGCTATATAAATATATATATATATTTATTTATTTATGTGAAGTGTAAATTTGCGTTTACTCTTTATGTTACTCAAAGCAGTTGTTTTTTTATGAATATAACTATTTTTTAAATTAATTGTTAATGACCTTTGCTATCTATGAATACTATAAAAATTAATGCTGTTTTTTTTTATCGTACCACAACTTAATTTTTCAATTCTATTCTCCGATTCTACTTGATAGATTTTTTTTTTTTTTAAATCTAGTGTAAATCTAATGTAAAATAGATTTTATCTGTCGTCTTGAATAAGATCGTTTACCCCATATAGAGCGATAGAGAGTGAAGCTTTACAGGAAAATCAAATTGAAAAAACTTAAACTTATAAAACGTCGTGAATTTTAATATAGTACATTTGAGATACTAGTGATGAAGACACATAATAAAACTATGGGAACACAAAAAGTATAATTCAACACCTTTGTCAAGAGGAAATATCCAAAAATTGATAATTGTCACAGTCTTGTTATTATTAAGAAACCTCTATTTTAACCATTCAAGTTATTTTTATATTAGAGACAATACAAATTAAATTCAGTTGTTTTAAGTTTAAAATTCGTTTAATAAATATGTTTTTTAATTAAAAATAAAATATTAAAGTCATTCCTATTAAATATCTTTAGACTCCCAATATCTTAATTTCAAATCAACTCCTTACAAGATAATTGTTTTTACACAATCAAAAGTTTTGATGTAGAACCGTTCCAAAAATAATCTCTTTCACGTTGAACTTAATGTCACAGTTATCTCTTAAGATGGCGCCCAATATCTGAAGGTACGTGTAGCTTCTCTACATGTAATAGTCGCGTCAAATGTAATAAAGCCGTCGTGAATAGCTTGATTTCCATTTAGGAAAATATCAGCTGCTGGGAAATCCTAATTAATGTACCCGATTTCGGAATTAAATTTCAAATAAGGCCTCTGAAATCTTGGTTAAACATTACAGAGGTAGAGCAAGTGAATTTCTTTGCTTCTAGACTGATAATAATGGATATTTTGAACT
>KZ807475.1:223065-233117 GCA_000696205.2 Oncopeltus fasciatus | reverse complement strand
ACATGTTATGTTGAATCTTATAGAAAATGTATTTATAATTATAAAAATAATTATTTTATTTTCTGGAAACGAGAAAAATCGCATTCATAATACATTACAAATATAAAATGGTAAATAGAAAGACAAAATAATACTCCTCCACTTTCAAAAAATTTTATTTTTATTTATAACCTTAGGGTCCTTCGACATCACAATTATCATCATCAGAAATTGCTGTGTCTGAGCTCTTGTAGTTCATCATTGCACATTACACAGATCTTCTGAAAGCGCAATATATATGATTCTTAGTTGATGCCTTAAACATTATGAATTCCTAAATTGTGCTCAATTATAGAAAGTTTTGAATAAAGTCCTTGTACTTTTATGTTGGATTCAACTTCATAACGAACCTGAAATAGGACAGAGATGTAATAAAATAATTTCTCGCTGAAGAACCGCATTTTATTGTAGAAAGTGCTTTTTATTAGAAGTTCTTTTTATATGTTCAATGTAATATAAATGGTGAAATAGGTCTTTGGGACAATAAGGATAACACAAAAAAAAAAAACGTGAAGTAGTTACACAACATTATATTGGCTGACAATGAGAAGAACGATATACATTTTTAAAAAAACAAAAGAGAACAACATTAAATTGAATAATTTATTGTTTGTTGAAATGACATGGTCACATAGGCACCTCATCAATAAATTTTAGATGTTTTGTTCTTTGTTTTTTAACCAAAATAAGAAGAAATTAATGATCTTCTTTTTTTTCCTAATTAACAGCTCTATGAACACTATTGTAATTAGTTCATTAACTATGATAACCCCTGCTAGTTATTTATGACGTCACTATAACCTGTTTGAATCCCACGGGTTCTATGATCCTATCTACTAGACATTTATGTGAACATGATTGTGTGTCTTCCAGCGCTCTATAGAACGTAATTTTCGGTTTTCACGAACAATTTCGAGCAAATAAGCTTCTCTCTTTAGCGAAAAAAATGGATGAATTATTTAACAGTTGACATCGTTTGAATTTAACAGCGAAACGGGTTGGGTTTAGAGGCTGGACAAAATTTAATAATTTAATATAATCGTTATTATTTGGGTTAAAAAAAACTTTTTTCGAACATAGTATGTGTCAAGCGTGAGATCCTTATATATTATTATATTATTATTATATACTACAACATTTTAATAAAAATTATATTGAGAAAGATATTTAAGATTTAAATTTTTGAGTTAAACTTGTCTCTAATTTTTGAAATATATAAATTAAAATCTATATTTATCTTGATTTTAAAGATTTAAAAAATGATCAGTTTTTTATTGAAATCTAATGATGAAGAAGGGTTTATTTGAAGACCAAATTAACGAATCATCAATTTTTCTTTTTTTTTTTTTTTAATGACGTGTCAAACTTTGGTCATTAACGCCAGGGAGATATTTTATAAGCGGGAAGATATTTTCAAGAAGAAGAATTTCTTAACAATAGGTCATGGTGAGGTATAATGAATTGTTAATGCGAATAGTTATTATTTGGATGTACATAGCAATTTCTTTGTACTAGGAAACTATGAAATTTATAAGAAAGAAAAAATTGAGAGAGAATGGAAAAGAAGCATACTGAAAATGGATCTAGATAAGATTATTTCATCTTTATTATAAGCATTATGAAACAAAACAGATGCCAAATACAATTATCTATCATTTATGATCTGTATTATTTTTTAAATTAATTAAATAGGAAGAATTTTAAAAAATGAAGTAGGATCTGGAACGCAACCCCCCTTCCTCCCAACCCCTCAACCCCTGTATATATCATCTTCAGGACATTAGCTTTTACATTCGTTTTTCTTTTTTTTCTTGTTTTTTCAGTCACAGTGGTCTCGTGACTATTTTAGTATTTTATGCTTATTTATAAATTCTTTAATGATAAATAGTTAATCTCATTATTTACTGAATTCTTACATATTATATCAGAACTTATATTTCTCTGTTTGTTTATAAAGAATCGAAACATTAGGAGTGGGGGTTTACATGACATTTCAAAAGGAATTATTCATTGACTACAATACTTGAAAATTCGCTTAGTTCGTAAAGAATTTCTTTATTGCAAACCAAGGATAATATGACTTCGGTCGTCACAGAACCCTTGTCAAATTTTTAACAGCTAACTAAGCATTAGTACTAAACGTTTAGTGCCCTTGGCGTCTACTTTTGAGGAAAAACTCTGCCTGTTGACGAGCACAGCGTAGGCGTACATACTCCATGAAAAGTGAGAGGAAAATGACGCGGCAAATCCCTACAATTAACATGACTTTGACGGACATTAATTACAAATAATAAATTCGCTATTTTTATGCATATGATTACGCTTAAGCAATTTTTTTTTCAATGAAAAACTCAGTTGTATAGAAATACTTCTAACAAAGAAATTTTACTATGAATGGTTAGACATAAAGTTCACCTGTGTGAGTCAAGTTTTCAAAAATTGGATTTAATATCTATTAAAATAATAGCAGGCAAGACAGATCAGTGGTTGCTGGATTTATGAGCTGAAGTTTTCAGCTCTTACAAAACTTAGTAAGTTCCTTTCCTTCTGTGCTTCTGTTTCTAGTGTTCCGGTTATTCCTATAACCCAGCCCTATTTGGTCAATAATAAACACACACATTTCCGTGCACCTGTGGCCTGAGGCAGATGCTTATGTATAGTGTACATTATACATGAATAATATTCTTACCTCATATGATACTATAGTTGATATACTGATAATCCAAAATTAATTTTTAAACACATTAATATTTTCAACTGTTGATATATGCCCATATTGTAAAATCGCGACATTAAAAATAACTGTTCTCCTCTCTTCTTTTTTTTATTTTTAAGTTATGATAGAGAAGGAAAAATAAGCATTTATTGACGTACTTTGAGGTGTAGTTAAATTATATTTTGTATTTGGAAAATATTAAGGATTCGAATTACATACATAGCACTCTCATACCTTCTATTATCCGTCTTTATTGGTTTCTGCAAACCATCTTCTGTTGGCGAGCGCTTTCGGACATTGTCCATCCCCTGAAGTTCAGAGTTGAATACAATCAGTGACAGTGAACACATGTATTCGGCCAAAAGATGGACAATGTCCGAAAGCGCTCGCCAACAGAAGATGGTTTGCAGAAACCAATGAAGACGGATAATAGAAGGTATGATAGTACTATATTCATTGGTGGTGGAAATAACCTTTTAGATTATTTACATACATATATAATACAAAATAAGTTTAAAGTGTAATGGAAACATTCCGGCCCGGCAAGGCAAGCAGGAGATACAGGTTCGAGTCCTGGCTGGGACAGATAGATTTTTTTATTCTATTCCCTCTCATTAATTGTTTAATAAGTTAAAAGGTTTAATTTTATGAATATTAATTTTCTTGTGGTATTTAATACCACATAAATTTTAACAATTTTTAGTCCAACGGAACAGAGTAAAAAATCTAACTGTCCCAGCCAGGACTCGAACCTGGATCTCCTGCTTTCCGGGCCGGTGCGTTTCCATTTACGCTGCCCAGACAAGTCTGATAAGTGTCGGTTGAGAGTCTAACCTTCGACCTAGTCTGACGTGCGAGGAATTCCAGGAGGAACTGTCCTGGGACAGATTTTTTATTCTGTTCCCTTGCACTAAAAATTGTTAAAATTTACGCGGGATTAAATACCACATAAAAATTATATTTATAAGATATTATTTATTATTATATAGTATTTTATGTTATTTTTGATGTAATAAGGGTAGGGACCCTTAGTGTGATTTGTGTGTCTGGATTACTTTATCATGTACTAATAGCTGTTTGATGAAAGAGGATTTGTTCCGAGCGTCCTGGACAAATCTCCCCTACACAAATTATCCCTGAAGCCCGTGTCTGGAAGGTTTAGCATATCCCTTTGATCCTCAGGCGTCACGGCGGCCTCCTCTCCCCTGTCCCGGGGATTAATGTCTCGGAGGAAATTTATCGCAATGTCTGGCCGCGACTCTGACCAGAAATAGCCCCTTGGAGACGAGAGTAAACGCTTTATTTTCGCCCTGACTTTGGATATTTTACCGGAGCCATCTTTCCTTCTCTTTCATATTCACCGCGTTATGTCTCTGTCCACTGGATTCCATTCTTCTTGGTCAAAGTCCAAAGCTACATTGAAAATACTTCTTTTTTATATATAAAAAAATGCTTTGTTAGATTAATTTGTCTTAATCATTTTATATTTTAACATTTTTAATTCAATAAACTTTATCTGAAAGACATTATCAATGATTCTCAGTCAAGTCAAGACAACACCGTGTTCTAAGGACTGGATAATATTCTTTTTCTTTTGAGAGATGAAGGATATTGTCATCCCAACTCCATCTGTAAATTGTATTGTAATGCATTGTATTGTATTGTAATGTATTGTATTGTGCACATTCTTGGACTTTCTATGCACACACTTTCCACGAATCTTATTGTTTCTCATTCAAATCTTTCTTCCATCGATCTACTTTAAATAAGGAGTATTTTTTTTTTAATAAAAAAACTTTTTTTAAAAACCACATTCCACTTACCATAATTTTCCACTTAAATGTACCCATTCGGAGTTACCAGCATTACATTTCCCGAATCAAATATTTTGCTTTGAATTTTTGTAAGTCAAAATTAGAAGGAAAGTTAATTTCCCGTTAATCAGGTTGGATTGCCCTGTTGGCTTGAACAGATTTAGAAATTGGCTGGAAAAGGAAATTGTGCAGTATTCTTACTACACAACTGATTAGTGAATCCTATATCTAGTACTCAGATATATCATAGTACTTGGTACTTAGATTTTTTATATCCTATATCACAATACTTTAGATATTTTTGAGTATATTAGAGCAGGAAGTGTAAAAGACTTATCTTGAACTCACTTTTTTTTCCCTCTTCCAGTTTCGCTACTCCAATGATGCTTCTTTAGGAGCTTACAATTAGAAGTTAGAAAAGGTTATTCATATACACTGCCGGACAAAATTAAAGGATCACTTACAAATATTTATATTATTATTACATAAGAGATAAAAATAGAAATCCCATTGTCCCAGACTGGACTTTGTGTATTTTATCCAGTTAATCTTGTACCTGTTTATATTCCCACCCGTTTATAGAGAAAAGGGTCAGTTAATCCACTTCTTTTCTTTCTTCCTATCAGAAAATGGTTAGTTGTTAGCAAAGATTCATCTTATTGAAGATTTTCTAACATTTAAGAGACTTTAGTTTTTACTTGTGAATTTAGTAATAACGTTGTAATGGCCAACAGAAGAGCATTGACCGAAGACGAATCAATTCGTGCTGTTGCTTTGAGTGAAGAAGGGTTTTCTCAAAGGCATATTGCGCAACGGCTCCAGCGGTCACAATCCGTAGTGTCCAGGGTGCTTAATAGGCACCGTCGAACTGGAGGGCATACAAGAAGAGTCGGACAAGGCCGTCCGAGGTCAACTTCCCACCGTGACGAGAGATTTTTGCAACTGCATGCTCTTCGGGATCGCCGATCAACTGGTAACAGTCTGCGTGGTCTCCTCCAGAGGTTCAGGAATGTGCAAATTTCAGAGCGAACCGTGAGAAGACGACTCAACGATTATGGATTGACCTCCCATCCTTCAGCTACTGGACCTCTTCTCTCCAGGGAACACCGGGTTGAGCGCTTGAGGTTTGCTCGGGAGCACCTAAACTGGACTCAGGAAGATTGGAGCCTCGTATTATTCAGCGATGAGTCAAGATTCTGTCTCCGATCTCCAGATGGACGGGAAAAGGTATGGCGAAGGCGGGGAGAGAGGTATGCTCCATGCACTTTTTCTCCAAGGGTTGCGTTTGGTGGTGGGTCAGTGATGGTGTGGGGGGGCATAAATTTAAACTCCCGTACAGAGTTGGTTCTTGTGAACCGTGGCTCTATAACTGCTGACAGGTACATTAGGGAGGTACTTGAGCCACATGTAATACCTTTCGCCAGAAATATCGCAGGTAACTTTATTTTTATGCACGATAATGCCCGACCTCACGTTGCTCGATCAGTGCAAAATTTCCTCAGACAAGAAGAAATTGACGTTATGGTTTGGCCACCCAGAAGTCCAGATATGAACCCAATAGAGCATGTATGGGACATGCTTGGAAGACGTGTCCGCGCCCGAGACCCACAAAATTTGGCAGATTTAAGGGAAATGTTAGTGGAAGAGTGGAACAACATCCCAGAACAACATGTAAGAGCCCTGGTCGCTGGAATGGGCAGGAGAATGGAAGCAATTATCAGAGCTAGAGGTGGGAATACCAATTATTGATCGTTTTCCTCGAATTCTTCCTTTTTATTCAGTTTTGTTATTTCATTTCATTTCAAAGATTTACTTTTTCATTTTGAGACTGTAGGACATTTTTATTTTTTGATTTGTTTTCCTATTAAAAATTTCTAGAAAAGAATTTTTTATTTTTTATTACCCTTATAATAAAGTGTGACTTCCAAAGAAAAAATAATATTTTCAAAAATACCCTATACAGTTCAGTAATTTGAAAATATTGAAGTGATCCTTTAATTTTGTCCGGCAGTGTAGTTCGCGTTCTTGAAAGGAGCATAAATTAAATTACATTATTTACATATAAAAACATTCTGCCATAAAAGGCTGAGCCAATAAGGGAAGAAACCTTGTACGGAGGTTAACATTAGTTTATAAAGGATCGACATTTTATTTTTTACAGAGAAGTGTTACTGTAGAGGAAGCTTACATTGTCAGATTTATTATTAAAATTAGAATAATAATTCCATTGTCATAAATATAAACAGAAGATTTTGAGACCGAGGGACGCAATTTTTCTTATTATATATTTTTGAATATATTATGTAAATATTTAATCTCTTGTTTCTTATTTACTGATTTATCCCCACTAAAGGATTTCTCTTAAGGAAATCAAGCTATGTTACATTGCTACAATGTTGCAAATTTTGAAAAATTTCAAGGTATCTTTACCAATTCTACATTGGAAAAACTCTGAACCTAGGCATAACGGATGGGTAGTCATAAAATAGTAAGTATATATAACTATGTATTTTTTTCTGTTAACGCTATATCGTCCATAATTTAAAATAATAAAACCCATTTCGGTGTTCAGGGTAAGGCGCTTAATAAGTTTCTTAATTTCTATAATCGGTAGAAGAGTAGAGGGGGCTTATAGTGGGACCAAAATTTAAATTCTTAATATTTGTTTTATGAAAAGAAAAATCACATTACAATATATTTGTGCAATACAATATTATAAAACTTATATAAAATCTCTATAAAAACGCATATTAAGAGAGTTCTTTTCCACACAGTTGAATGGTATTTCCTTTAACGTACATTGATCTCTTTGGATTATAAGTTCTAATTCGCCATTTTTCTCTTATTATTGTCCCTCATAATGAAACATGGAGAATCTTCTTAGCTCACATAAATGTTTTCTGGTACATTTTGGTTTTCATCATCTGTAACACTTTTAAAATTTAGTAATATAAAACAGGTCACTTTTCTGTCCCTCCCCCCAAAAAAAGAAATATAGTTTTTGCGTACATCCTAATGCATTACGTTGCATTCAGTTAGAAAATTTTTATCATTGCAAAAAAAAAAAAAAAAAAAAAAGTGAGAATTGTTCCCTTATTTTGTTGACTGTCCTTATTGGCCATACCTAAAAAAAAATTAAATCTTACAAAAGAAGAGTTTTTTTTTTTTTTACCGTAGATATTATTATTAGATGATTTTAGTTGGGGTTCGGTCAAGGTAAATAATAAGAAATATACAAATTTTGAAAAAAAAAAGTGTATTTTTTTTTAAGATTATCTGCCAACGTTTCGGCCCAGTCATGGAAATGTGAACTTAGGGAAAGGACATCCTCTCTTCATCATGATAGGCAGCCCTGAAGATGGCTTGCAATGTAAGCCGAAACGTTGGCAGATAATCTTTTAAGAAAATACACTTTTTTAAATTTGTAATTTTTTTGGATCTACCTTGACCGAACCCCAACTAAAATCATCTAATTTTAATATCTACAGTAAAAAAACTCTCCTTTTCTTCTAATTTATTTCTGACCTTTAGCCTTCTATTGTGAATTATTAATATAGTCTTTGATTTGCTTCCGAGAGCTATTCGCGATTCAATTCAATTTTCAGTAGCGACCCAGAGTAGGTGGTTTTATATATTCCGAATCCATGATAATATTCCTTTGCAGTTTCAGCTCCTTAAATGTATACCTCTCATCCTTATCACCCTATCTCCTACCCCTTGCAGAAATTCAATATTCCCCTTGGGGGCGGGGGTGGGGGACACACACACAAGAAGGATGCTCTTCCGGAATGTACGGACAGAGGGATACAGAGCTCAAAGCGGAAATACGTCAACTTCTCTTGGACAATGCTCAGCCTGTACAATGGAATGTTTTGCAGACAGCCTGGACACAAAGGGACACAGGTTCTNTATATATATATATACTCTCTTTATTAAAAAAAAAATGTATTCTGTACATATTTCATACACTATAATTTTTGATGGGGTACATTGTTGTCCTTGCTCGTCTATACCGGGACGTAACCCGTTCTCAGAGAGGAGCCCAGGTTAACCCGCGATAGACTATCCGGCACCCATCTTCTCCTCAGGATGAGAAGGAGCCTAGACAGGGAGTCAAGGAGGGAGTGAGAGAGGGGGTGGTCCCTTGGTCACCTTAGATGATTTTGTTGGGTTTCGGTCAAGGTAGATCCAAAAAAAAAAAATACAAATTTAAAAAAAATGTGTATTTTTTTAAAGATTATCTGCCAACATTTATACATTCTCTTTCTACATTTTCTACATTTATACTTTTGATATCACATTACATTAGGGCAATTCTATATTATAATATTGTAAATTATTATTGTATACTCATGACATTGTATTTCTACAGCCCTAAAATGTAAGTTGAAACGTTGGCAGATAATCTTTTAAAAAATACACTTTTTTTTTAATTGTATTTTTTTTTATCTACCTTGAACTAACCCCAAATAATTTCATCTAATAATTAAACACTTATAATTAGTACCTATTAATGAGTCCTGAAGATGGCTTACAATGTAAGCCGAAACGTTGGCAGATAATCTTTTAAAAAAAAATACATTTTTTTATTTGTGTTTTTTTTGGATCTACCTCGACCGAACCCCAACAAAAATCATCTTAGAATTAAAATCTTACTTTGTGAAAGAGGTGTAAATATTGCACGCCCGTTAAATATTTCGTGACAATAGCCCACTATTGTTTTCCGGTGTAAACAGATTCCTCCCCACTCACTTGTCAGGTTTTTTTTTGAAAGTGGCGCTTCTCAGTACGAAGGCCCTTAGACAGCTCTCAGCTGCCAGGTAGACTATTTTTGGTTGTGAGGTCTTTAGTCTACCTGTCAGCTGTGTTCGAACACCGCCAACTCCTGTTCGGCAGGCGCCTGTTTCCCCGACATTAGCGCTAATTGGCGGCGTTTTTCACCCCTCTTCCCGACACCCCCCTCCCCCATTCATTAGATATGTCATCTACTTCTAGGGGTTCGTTAGGGGGCTTCGAGCCTTCTGCGGAATCCAGATTTTGTCTGTCCTTTGCAGCTTTTCAAGCAACATTTCAAATCCCCCGAGATAAATAAGTCTCACATCTTTCCCCTTTTAATTACATTTAAATGAGTAGATCAAGATTACAAAGTGAATTCCACTCGAGGGGTAGATACAGCAGGCAATGGATGTTTGACTTAATACACTCCTTCGTGGCCAGGAGAACCAGTAGCCAATTCTAGCAATGATTAACGGTTCGATTCGCCGGTGTCGTTTAATTATGCAAAGAAGCTTTCCATGTGTGAATCTTTGGACACTATCATGAGTGATGTCACAGTGATTATTATTATCACTAATGATATTATTAGTGAATAGCATTAGTGTCATTACGTCTACTAGTAATTAAGCAACCGAAATTTGTTCCGTAGAACCCAATGAGAATTCTTATGGTCTAGTTGACAATTTATATATATATATGTCATAAAT
>KZ807475.1:210945-222142 GCA_000696205.2 Oncopeltus fasciatus | reverse complement strand
TGCACGCTATTATATATAGTTGGCTTTATAGAATTGTAACATCATTTAAATCCCCCACCCCTTGCCTTCACAAGAACTCTTCGAATGATTTAAGTGATTGCATACATTATTTGATTTCCATATTTTACAGAGCCGCTATTGAAATATAATTTTGAACGGACCATATTTTTACCTTCTCTATTATAGGTTCGGTGAAAGTTTGTTGTAATTTTTCAAAAGTTACGTCGAGCTACCTGCGTGAATAGTTTGTTTCCGTGGCAGGAAATAGGTAGGCATGAAATGTGCTTATAATAAATGATAAATAGTACTAATAAATATTAATTTAGTTGTGGTGTTTATTTTTTAAACAATTAATGCTAGGGAATAGACTAAAGTGAATACTGGCCCGGAAAGCAGGAGATCCAGGTTCGAGTCCTGGCTGGGACAGTTAGATTTTTTATTCTATTCCCTCGCATTAATTGTTTAAATAATACTAATGATTTCCTTAAGATAAACCAGCAAAAAGTTTATTTTTTCACAATTAATTCCGAAGAAATTATCTAAATTTCTAGAATCTTTTATTAAGATATGGAATAATTTCTGCCTTAATAAATTACCACCACTTAATAATTATATCCTAAAAAAACCTTATATTTTATCTTGATATATTTAATTAATAAAATGATATGGTGAGCGTAGCATTTTATCAGATAAAAAACCTTATTTCAGCTGTAAGATGGCTATTTGCGGACAAACATACACATATTTATTCCTGCCGAGTACTGTATAAATATACCTGACAAGGTAGAGATCTCAATGGCCCCGGGAGATGGGAATCTACAATTAGCTATCTATGGTCATTAGTCAGCCGGACTACTGCAAGTGAAATGTCGCGGTATCACGTTTCAAGGTGGTTCTCATTGGTCGACCAGAGTGCAGGTGCATTCTATCTGTATGCAACAAGATATACGGCCGCGTACTTAACGTCTTCTTCGGCAGTACGCTCACTCGCATGGCGTCGGAAGCCTTCTCACATACTCGTAAAACTAGAGGATTAAGGCCTTCTGGTCTATGTGCGAACACCTATATTTCGTTCGTAAAAGTGAAGCAATACTCGACATATTTTAACAAATCTTCCTCGATATTTTTAGTTAAAATTAGTACCTATTAAAAATTATCTATACCTTGCTTTGTTAAAGCTTTAGCGAAGACCTGAGACTGATTAAATTGAAGAATACACCAAAATAACCATTCCAAACTATATGATCAAAAAATTATTTACTGTAATTATATTCATCAATACTGAGAGACTTGCAACTAGCTTATATGATGCCGGTTCTCTATGACAACGTTTTCTTTAGATTAAGAAAAAAAAATATTGCATTAGAATATCTCAACATAAAAAATTAATAAGTGTCGATTCCTCAGAAACTAATTATGGTACGAACCAGAAAAAATTAAAATGGAGAGTTTTTGACCGTAGAGATCATTAGTAGAAAATTGTCATTGGGGTTCGGTGAAGTTCGACAATATTAAACGCTCACAAAACATACATTTTAAACTTAGTCATGAACAAAACGTCCCCACTCACCCTCATGATAGCCCTGAAGATGGCTTACAATGTATTAGTTATATTCAGAATGATTAGTTCACTTGTCCAGAAAGTTTATAACTTTTTTCTTTAGTGTTTACGATTTTCTCAAAAACGAAAGAAATGCTATAAACAGATTTTTAGATTTCTGATTTCCTCGGTAGAATAATAAAAAATACAATTTTTTTTTAATTGTATTTTTTGGATCAACCTTGACCGAACCCTAAT
Source organism: Oncopeltus fasciatus (assembly GCA_000696205.2). NCBI lineage: Eukaryota > Metazoa > Arthropoda > Insecta > Hemiptera > Lygaeidae > Oncopeltus > Oncopeltus fasciatus. The sequence continues at coordinate 220,344 of KZ807475.1, read as the reverse complement.
TCTCTACTAGAAAAATTAAGAATTAAGTAACGAAGCCATGAGTAAGTAAAAATGTCACGTATTTTGTCACGAACGAAATGTCGCCAGCCAAACAGAGAGACGAAGTATTTTCTCTGAAAGCTACAAAGAATAAATGTTAGGAATTTTCACAAGGTGTTCACAAGCTTCTAAACGTAAGCATTTTTCACTTGACTTATTTTTATTTGTCTACCATGTTTAATTTTTATATTAATACTACTTTTTTTTTTAAATAAAATTCCTGGTTGTGACAATAGATTTGAGCAATCTAGTATTTTTAATTTTAGTAAAATAAAATCTCATAAAAGAATTCNTTATATTGATATTATATTATTATTATTATCAATAAATTAGTATTACTAATAATAAGATTAATTAATGTATTTCACTTTCTTAATTCCCTTATATTCACAGATTTCAGTCATTTAAAAACTTTAAAAAAAGAAAAAAAAAACCTTAACTACTAAATTTGGTTTCGTAATTTTTAAAATTTCGAGAGCTAGGTAGTGTGAATTTTTTTACGGGCTATTTTTTTTATCATCTCCAAATATTTTTGAAATCTTTTAAAAGACGTCTTGGTACCAATGAGAATGTTTTGTTCTTCAGATAGGATATCCACTTGCAGACAGCTCTTAATTAATATTCAAATATGTTGCTATACAAAATAGTATGTAATTGAACAGTTTTTGTATTCAATGTATGGTTCATAGTTAAAATAAATTATTTTTTTGTGTGTTTTGAAGAGGTGTCTAGACTACATGGTTTCTAATGTGTAGCTGCGGTGGTCCAGGTTGAAAGGTGTGAGAACCCACCTCCTGTAGCTGTACCTACCTCTGTGGCCATAGAGGCAGCCACTTCATTAAAAGGCTCCGACATTACAAATGATCTGGGCGTCAGACGGATTTAAGTACGCGCCCCCTAGCGGCCGGCTCTCTCGGTATTCAGGGTGCGCGCTACCTAAATCCCAAAGAGGTAGAAGGGGGTCTATCCAAGTGCCTGTCTCCTTAGAATACATTAGTCCGCGCGGCGGTGTGGCTTGGCTAACAAATAGCTTCTATTAAGTTGGAAGTGCACGCGATCGGGGCAGACCGGCAGGCAGGGCGGGAGCATGTCCTGAACGGCTCGTTCGTGAATTCTCCCCTCGCCGATCAGCTGACAACTATCGATACGACTGCGATATATCGTCCAGGAGACAGGTCCGTGTAGAGATCGGAACCTTGTACCAGCACGCAAGACATACTGCCTCTCGGTCCTGCATCAGCTGATAATGTAGGTAAATCATACATTTCTCTACAATGAATTACGACCCTGTCCGTTACTGTCATCTAGAAAGTATGTGGCCATTTTATATCATATATGAAAGTTGGATTGACATAATTTCTACTTCTCCAACTTCTACAGACAGAGGACTTATTATATATTTAACAAAATCGGGTTTCTATTACCCCAAAGATTTTTGTTTTACAAACTTTAAATTATATTTTTAAGAGTAGTTTAGAAAAACGTCAAAGTTTAAAATCTATATATCTTTAAAAGGAGAGTTTATTGACCGTAGATATTATTCTAAGATGATTTTAGTTGGTGTTCGGTCAAGGTAGATCCAAAAAAAAAAACACAAACTAAAAAAAAAAGTATTTTTTTAAAAAGATTATCTGCTAACGTCTCGGTTTACATTGTAAGCCATCTTCAGGGCTGTAGAAATACATTGTCATGAGAATACAATAATAATTGAAATTAGTATAATAGAGAATTGCAATAATATAATGTGATATCAAGGTATGAATGTAGAAAGCTATGTATGAAAATTTAAAGTTTATGAAAAACAATTTGAAAAAGAACCAATTTGAAAAAAACATGCAAACAAACAGCTTATTGACAAGAAAAAAATTGAAATATCATTAAAGCAGTAATTTGCCACACCTACCTATCATGAAGATGAGAGAGGACGTCCTGTCCCTAAGTTCACATTTCCATNTTCCTATACATGTGCACATTTAAAGCTGCTAGATTTTATGTGCCATTTTTTTTTTTAAATTTAATTTCATTTTTTTTAAACCAGTAGATATAAAATTAAAACTCTATGTATTAGTAAAAGTTAAAAAAAAAAGGAAAAAAAATGTTGTCATTAATAAGTTATATATTTCTATTGACAGGAATAATTAGTAATTACAATGATAATTAATAATAATACCTAAGATTTGGTATAAATACTCAAATCATCACTAAACATTTAAAATATATCATTTCTAAAAATTATAATATTCTTTAAAAATAGGGGGTTAAATAAATTATTAAAATAGTCTTCTATTGATATAAAGAATGTATTTTTTAATTTACAGCCTGAAATAATTTCTAAATATTTAAGGGCTCCCATTTTTTTTATGTCATAATGCATTTTTGTAATGTTTAATAAGATCTAATTCTAAAGCAGGTCTATTTAGTATCTTAAGGCACAGAATCCAAGATCTGAGGGTTTGCCATGCCAGATTCAAAATCTTAAAAAACTAACGGAGAGTTTTTTTGATCATAGATTAATATTAGATTTTTTTTTTGTTGGAGTTGGGTCAAGGTAGATCCAAAAAAAAAATAAAAAATACAATTGTGTATTTTATTAAATGCTCTGCCAACGTTTTGGCTGACATTTTAAGCCCTCTTCAGGGCTATCATGAAGGCGAGAGGGGACGTCGTGTAACTAGAATCCCAATTTCATGAACCCACTTTCAATTATGTATTAATGTTTAGGGTATTAATTTGCCGACATACGGAGAAAAATACCCAAATTTAACTAGAGTTTTCAATATGACATTCTTTTTTTCATTTGAATAACCATGGATAAAAAAATCATTGCATAAAATATAAATAAATTACGAAAATAAATGAAATAACTATAAAAATAATTGACCATTTGACTTTAAGCGTCATGCCCCTAGAGATGTGTTACTAAGCTTCTCTAGAAGGAATTCTGATGAAAGCTGTTTTGAATGTCTATGACGTCCTGAAACGTTTTTTTTTTAATTGTAAAACTATGTAAGTTATTTATTACTTCTCTCTGATAACCATTAATTATGAAACAGACATTTTACTGTTAGCGATAATAAAATTAAATAATTATTAATTTTTTATTAATTACAAAAAAACACTTGTAATTTATATAATCTCCATCTTCAATCCCTTTTCTTCAATATAACAAACGATCTTTTATATAAATCCAATCCAGATTATAAAACAATGAATAATAAATTGTATTATTAGATGTTTTTTTTGTTGGGGTTCCGTAAAGGTAGTTCCAAAAAATACAAATTTAAAAAAATGTGTATTTTTTAAGTTATTAAAAATCGAAATCCAACGTTTCGGCTTACATTGGCGGTCATGGAAATGTGAACTTAGGGACAGGACATCCTCTCTCGTCCTTATGGTAGCCCTGAAGATGGCTTACAGTGTAAGCCGAAACGTTGGCAGATAATTTAAAATACACATTTTTTAAAATTTGTATTTTTTTTTTATCTACCTTGACCAAACCCTAACAAAAAAACATCGCATAATAATATCTGCGGTCAAAAAAACTCTTCATTTTAATAAATTTTATTAATCTCCATAAATTATCTTGTGTTTAATACATGATATTAAGCCTTACTGCTTACTTCAAAGTAGTCCATAGAACCTTTTAAGAAGAAAAACTAATATTACTTATTTCCATGAAATACACTGATGACAGTTATATCACTTATAAATACATATATAATAAAAAATTTAAGTTGTCTTTTTCACAAATATATATTTTTTTATTTGTATTGCAGATATTCTCCTAATTGAATTATCATTATAACTTCCAATCCTGGTGAACTCTGAAATCCACTGCTTGTTTAGGTGTTTGGCACTAGCGCTGCAAGTGGTTGTTCTGATAACCTTTAAAAGTTTTCCAAGGTAAAGGAGAAGAAGATTGCCTTTATCTCTTGTGATCCTTATTCGGTGAAGAGTCCTGCGGAAGTTCAGAGGACATTCTTTTTTTTTTTTTTTTAAGTAGTTTAATTCATCAACTCGATCAAAAGTTAAAGGACTTTAGAGATTACCGAAGTCCTATTTACTTCCGAAAAGGTAGCAAATAGCAAAGCACAGTTTTGACCATAATATTGTGTGGTTTTGATAGTGATTAGTGTTTAGTAAACGCCACTACTAGTATTGGTTCTCTCATTTAACCAGTAATTTACGGAAAAAAAAAAAAAAAAAATTCCAATGGACCGAGATTACATTTATGAACCGCTTTTGAAACGTTACGAGATCGAGACATTTTTGAAACGATTGGTTGTGGCTCATGAGCGAAAACGCTTGAAGAACTTCACAAAAAGTAGATTGACGCCAAGGAAAGTGATCAGTGTTTAGTGGGATTGGAAATGCATCGTTTGTCATGCACTTCTCGAACCTCTCACCAAGTGTATGTTTGTGGGAGGCGAATTGAGAAAAGCTGTCAGAATTGATCAGACACATCGTTAGCGCATGCGTCATGTATCAGCAGTATAGCTATAGAATAATAGTCTATATATTGNATCCCCAACCAATTCTTCCTCATATTACAATTGAAGTTATACTTAATATATATACTAAATACAATAAAATATTTATATTTAGCTTTTAGTTTTCAAAATTCGACATTCTATCATCAGAGCCTAACATCCAGTAAATTAAGATTGGCCCACCTGTAAGTTCAGCAGCTTACACTAACTATGAAGTAGAACAAACATACAATATTTTACTCAAGTTAACTTATAAAAAAATTCACTTCATTGACTATATTTATATGATATAAATAACAATAAAACATATGATTCAGGTTCTACAATTACTGTAAGTATAAGTCCCTATCTGCAAATATAAAAAAATAAATAAACAAATATACATACTTACAATATATATATTGCTGAGGATATATTGCTATCCACTCTAAATCAAGCAGATGGTGAAATAAAATCTATATATATATAATACGATGAGTGTATGTAAGGACTTTAAAATGACAGGGCCGATTTTGATGAAATTTTCAGGGAATCCTTAGAATATTCAGGCGGGTGACACTGTGAAGTCTGATTTTTTATTTTCAGTCTGCGGGCATAGGGGCGTTAAGATGAAGTAATAAATAAATATAATTTCAAATTTGCCTTAAATACATGTGTTTCTTTTTTTATAGAGCCCATATCTACACCATATGTAAATTATTCTGTGAAAAAACTTTATGGTAGGTATTCCATGAACTTTTATTTGAAGGCCGTGAATTTCGTAAAAACTCCATTTAAATCGTGTGATAATACAACACTAATGTTTGATTAGGGCTAGCAACGCCTTAAAAAAAATTTTGGCTAAACGAAGTTTACCGAGTCCGCTAGTTGTTCCATAAAAGTGAAAAACAATGACATACATAAATCATTATAGTAAAATTTGCTTTCAAAAATGTATTTTAAAAAATAACGGAATTACATTTACCAAACATATATTTTGAAATATGTATTTTAGCAGCTTTTTGTGTGTGTGTGTGTCTAAGCCTACATTTCAACTACTTAAGGTCATGGATGGAAGGATTATCCATAGCCTGCCATCCCATTCTAAACATCCATGGCTCAGGACAAGCTCTTTTTTTATTTAAAGGCTGCCCAGGGCGGGATTTGAACCCTCAATATCAGGATTAAGACCCGAACGGAATCCCTGAGCTACCCTGTCACCCCAAATTACGACTAAAAAGAAAGAAAATAAAAATAAATAAATTATTTCACTTAGCTGAGGAAGTGGCTACCTACACACGCTTGTAGGTGGTCTTCTGAGAGTTTTCACATTTAGAAACATTTATTTCGCGTTCCCTTCCCATAAATTACGCGTGGTTCATGAACGTCTTTTGCCAAAGGGGGGGTTCGAACAAGCGGCAGAAGAACTGAGGAACTAATAACTATGTATCATTCTCACGGTTCCCTAATGGCGAGAACCGTTCGCGGAACATGGACGAGGAGCTGTTCAGAACGAAGCAGTTAGCGCCTCCCGCTCTCAGACACGCCCGCTAATAAACACCCGCTTCCGAAGTACGCCCACCTAACACGGTCCTCTGATTCCTTAACTGGCTTAATGTGATCTTGTGGGTTCGCGTTAATTTTCTATATATGTAACGAGGCGACTCCATTCCTGGCTCGGTGTGTCAAAGACCTCAAGATACTTCGGGTGAAAGTAGTGCGACTTGAATAAGCTAAAGATACACAAGCTCTTTGACACGCTTAATTTCAAACAAAGTTCATAACGCAGAAACTGCGTAAACTAAAGAATTTCTTCAGCATCGTAGTTGTCGAATGTTTGTATTTTTAATTTCTATGTAATTTGCATTATATATTTTATTAAAAATAAACCCTATATTGATTTTTATTGCACTGTACTAAATATTAAGCCCACTGAAGTATAAAAAAAAAAATAATCTTATTTGACTTCTCAGTTAATCTCTTACTCCTCCTTGTCCGAATTTTCTCCAAAATAAATTTAGAATTTCGTTCTAGATTTAAATGAAAAATAAAAATAAAAAACTAGGCGGAACTCAAACTTGAACTATCCCAGGATCGAAACCTAGGTGCACTACCTCGACTAACATAGCGCTTAAATATCTAATGGATATATAATGGAGAGTTTTTGAGATTTGAGATCATTAGTAGATGAGAACTTGTTGGGGTTCGGTCAAGGTTGACTCAACTCCAATGAATTCTCCAGTAATGACGCAAAAAAAAATTTGTTTTTGTTTATTTTTTAATATGTTAGCCTCCTTTTGAACCAATTAGGATCACGGAAGGAAGGGCTATCTTCTGGTTGACATCCCATTTTAAACATCCATAGCTCAGGACAAGCTTTTATGTAACTATAGAAGCCTGCCCTGACCGGGATTTGAACCCGCAGAGCTAGGATTACCAAACCCGAATGGATCCCATGAGAATCCTGGCGTCCCACATATTTTCCTTAATATAAAATAAAAATTTTACAAGCCATGAGTGTCAGAAAAATGTTTTCTACTTTTATATCCTGTAAATTTGTGTTTTAACCCTAATAATAACGAAGATATCCTTTCATATTCCAAACTTATTTATCCAAGGAATTGCAATAAATTACATAAATACCAACTTTTGTATCCTTATTTTAAAAGAAGGTAATCTGCCCAACTTTCTAATTCTAGCTTTCTCAAATATTTTTCTAAATATGTATTTTCAATAGACTTGATTAATAAATAAAAATTAAAGAAAATTGCATAACAATAATATTCACAATTTTGCTACTTTTTCTCTCCCTTTTCTTTCTTTCCCCATATCCCTCTTCTCCTTTGACTGATTTCAGTTATAAATGAATCAATCCCTTCAACGGTTTGTAAAATACGCTAAACTTCTTTATATTTTATATTTATATTTTATAATTTCTATGGAGACCAGAACGCAACAGATAAATATATATGTATGTGTATGTGTGTTTGTGTGTATATAATGGTATAGCTTCTAAGTAGGTGAGGAATCTTGGATCTAAAATATGAATTTAGAATTGTCTCCTCATCTTACTAGAGAATTCTTCTAAAAGATATGGTATGAGTAAACGGATAACAATATAAGTCCGTGTTTATACAAACGCTGTACTCCAAGGGGAGTAATGTAGTCCCATACTATTTTATATATTTCTTGAAGGGAGATAATTTTATATTCTTGAGTTGTGGGTTGCAAGTAGAGAATGAACCATGACCGATAGCCAAGGAGCCTTATATTTGTTAAATTAATATGCATAATAATATAATATAATAATAATAATATAAATATTGTCCAATGGAAATTTTGAACATTGAACGGCAGAAGAACTAGCTGAATCTGAATACGGTTTCCGGGCTATTAGGGGTAGTGACTCATCGATTGGATTCTCCCATGAATAATTCTGCGCATGCGTGAGAAAGTATCCAAGAAAACGGTAGGCTTCTTGGAACATTAGGTCTAAAGAGGATTTAAGAAGGAATAGAAAGAGAGGCACTAGTTCCTTCAGGAAAGTTCAGACATCTTCGATTTATCCAATATATTTTTGTAAATCTGATATTATATGAGAATTTGTTATAAGATTGAATTATTTATACATAGTAGGATCAAATTTATATTCAGATTCCTGTTGTGGAATGTCTAGAATTCTTCTACTTCCCAAATGTAATTCTGGTACTAAATTAAATGTTTATAATCCATAAATTTATTTATACATCGAGTTATAGAGCTTTATCAAATTCCTTCACAGATTTATTAATTACCGATCCTACTTAGATAAAGATAAATAAATGTTCTGTTAAAATTTATTCTACAGGAACCTATATTCTTCCCGGATGCCATTGGATAAGTCCGAAATGGATTCATTTTCCACTCATCCACCCATTCATTCAGCTTCATCGACAAGATCTTTTGCGAAATCACCCAATCTTCCTCCAGCGGTCTTGTACGACTAACCTCCTGACGTCAGTGTAGTATACCTGGGATTATGGTTGTTCAGTGGCATTGTTGTTGCACTTCCAGTTCACGGTCTGCTTCAGAAATTGTCAGCGAATACCATAGTCTTTGGTTTCGAGAACGGCTCTTCCGAAAACGATACAGCTTCGCTAAGCTACCATGAAACAAAATATAAATATTATATTACAATATATAATTTTCTAATTTGTATTCTAGAATTTAACAAAAAAAAACTATTCTTATTATAGAAAACATTTAGGAATATGTACACCACAGCTGTTATAGTTTTTAGTATGAACGAGAATGTAACTGTGAGAGTTATTGCCTAAAAGTATCAAAAATGGCCGAATTTTCTCACTATAACTTTTACTCTATTCCATGTTTGTCATTCTGATATGCCCTCACCCCTAAAACAACAACAAAATAAATCACAAGATATAATAAAATTTGTTTCATTATTGGTAGCCATCTGCAACAATTATCCCCCAAGAAACACATGTAGAACACATAAGGGGTGTAAAATATTGTATTAGCTTCAAAGCCCTCTTATATTCTACAGCCATATAAAAAGATATATTTAAGATTGTAAATAGGGTGATTGGGTTCCTCTCTTCCCGTATCACTCCAGTTTGGCTGTAATCTGTCACAATGATCATAACTATTCTTATTAATGTCATCTTAGATTAAGTCACCATGTCCCAGTTTAGGACATGATGGTCCTGTGGTTAGTGAACTCGACGCCAAAGCTAAAGGTCCGAGGTTCAGCATTCGTTAAACGTACTTCTGTTTGTTATGAACCTGAGGATTCTTCATTGAACGAGAAAAAAATTATTTGCCCATATTTTCCCTTTACGGCCTGCAGCGTGGCTGATATATATATATATATTTCGGTCAAGGTTGACTC
>KZ807475.1:170743-195985 GCA_000696205.2 Oncopeltus fasciatus | reverse complement strand
TATATATATATATATGTAGTTATAATAATATAGTGGCTATTTATTACATCTATTTATAAGAAAAATATATTAGTCTTTTTGTATATAAAAATTCAAGCAATTAACTTACGACGCTCTAATAGAATTCTCTCGGCGATTGAAATGCATTTATTCAACCGAATGCAGCTGAGTATGCAATTTAAATTAATCCCTGAAGCTTGCCAATGAGGATAATCGGTCGTTACCGAAGACGGAATTTGTGCTGACTCGCAAGGCAGACAGTAAGCAGCTTATCGCATGCTAGCCACGCCTCTCCTCGGTGGGCACGTATCCTGCAAGGGGACTCTAAGCGAAGGACTCACTGCGCCAGGATAATGCCAGGATAATGCGGACCGGTGCATTGCCCAGGTAGGAATACTGCAGTTTAGTCCTTATCAATGCCCAAGGTATCCCTATGGCTAGTTATCTCGCTTCTCGCAGTGGTAATCTACTCCTCCCGCTCGCAAACATCTCAATTAACGGTGATGCCGGAAACACCTACTATTTATAATCTATAACGCTATAGATTTTTATAAATAAATAAATAAATTTANTATAAATAAAATATCAAGGGAGTGAATGCACTGGCATTTTTCTCCCCCTCTCACTCCCTCCTTAACTCCCTGCCTAGTCTCCTTCTTATCCTAGGATAAAGAAAAGATGGGTGCCAGATAGTCTATCGCGGGTTAACCTGGCCTCCTCTCTGAGGGATAGACGAGCAAGGACTATTATTATGTACCCTATCAAAAATTACAGTGTATATAAATAATTGTACAGAATAATTATTTTAATAAAGAGTAATATATAATTATAGAAATCGATATTTAAGCATTATATTGTAAACACTTGAATTCACTATTTGTTGAAATCTAATGTGAGAGATGGGAGGTTTAATGTAAGAGCAAAATTTATAATATAAATATCTTCCTTTTTATTTATGTTTTTAACAATTTTTTAGAACTTAATTTTTTATGTCCTTTATGTTTTTATAGATTATAAATGATGCTTATTAAGGAAATTAATTACAATATTAATGATAATGGCTGAGTGTTACCCACATTCTACTTCCCGGAAGTTCTAGAACCATTTACGCTCTGTATCTCTCCTCTTTTTAAATCTTAGATAAAATTTGTTATTTACTCTTATTTACATCCATATTGCACAGGTACATAGGATGTATAGAAAGGGTGTGAAACCTGCAGATACGTAATACCTCTCTTTTTAACAATTTTTAGTGCAAGGGAACAGAATAAAAAATCTAACTTTCCCAGCAAGGACTCGAAATTATTAATTAACTTATCCGACTGGTCCCGGTAGCAAAAGTGGTAAATGCACCGGCCCGGATAGCAGGAGATCCAGGTTAGAGTCCTGGCTGGGACAGTTAGAATTTTTATTCTGTTCCCTTGCACTAAAAATTGTTAAAATTTACGTAAAATTTAAATACCACAAAAAAAATTATATTTGTAATACCTCTCTGCTTAACCTAAGTGGCTCAAAGGAAGATTATTAGAAAAAAAATATGCGAATACCACAAAATATCCTTGGATATACAAAACAATATCTTGTAATCAAATATTTACAAGATTAGCTTACCAAAAAAAAAAACATTAAAAAAATGTAATCACAGATTTCTCAAGTGTACCATGCCCACTAGTATAGAGTACTCCGGCAACGTAGAGTCCTGGTCGCAGGAATTGTTTGTTCTGGGGATCACGAACTTGGAAATCTGAAAGTCAAATCCTTCTGAGTCTGAGCCGCTGTAAGAGATTTAGACATTTAAATCAGGGGGGAGGGGGGGACGTCAAAAGAAAGAAGCCGCCATGCGCTGCTCAGGGGGACATAAGAGAAATAATAGATTTTATCTTTTACGTTTCCGTAGGAATTCTCAAATTTATGGGGGTCTCTTTGCGTTCTGATACAGGAAATACATGTGAATTTATCTTATGATAATCAAGAGAGTGTATGAGTATACATAACTGAAATAAAAACAACCCCATAACTCAAAACACTTTCATACAAATACATAAAACATGTAGGCCCTAAAAAGTATTTTAACTAATAAATGACATATCTTAATGGTAAACTTTTTTTTAATGATTTTTATATTAATAGCAATCTTGAATAACAAAGAATTCAAATATCAAACGTTGTATTATTTCTTCAGATCATACAGTTAATGATAAGGCCGTACATTTAATACAGATTTTATAACTCATTCTTCTCTCCAAAAATTAGACATTAAAATTTTAATTATGTTTGAAATATAGTCCATTCTAAGCCATTTATAGTTTGTCCCTTAGCGTATAAAACTCTTGAAAATTCGTTTCTTTCTTTCGTTTGATAGACCAAAAGGCTGGATTCGGGCAATGGAATGGTGAGGACTAGAGAAAATTGAAGTTGGAAAATGGTTAACATATTTCTTCCTCGTAGATCTTGTGGTATAATTTATCTTTTAGTTCAGGAAAATAGTAAAAACGTAAATGTAAAAATGCTGTTATTTTATTTAAAACTTTATTTTGGTCTATTACTAGTTTCGCAACTGATACCGACACCTCATCAGGAGTTCGATATCCCAGAACTCCCATTAGTTCTCTTCTTGACTTCTTTCGTAAGCCAAGTGTTGGGCCCAATCATATGGTTATTTTCTATGGTTTTTGTTTAATAGAAAAGATCTATAGATAATAAGAATATATAATAGCATTAAAACATATTAAATGATATAAACATAGAAAATTTAAATTCATTTTTGCTAAATGTCAAAATCCATGATTAATCCATCATTTTCAATTTTATATTTTCATTTATTTTTTATTGTTACAGACTCATTATATAATTGTAATTGCGCTATAGAATAAAGATTAAAGATGATATTTAAAATTTATTTTAAGAAAATCGAACAGCCCTCTTTCCTCTTAGAGTCTGATTATTTATAAATGATTGGTAAAAGAGAGTGTGGATTAAAAGGGAAAACAAGTTTAATATTCAATAATACCCCTGTTATTGTTATCTTTATCGAACAAATTAGGAGTAGAAACCCATCTGCAAGCCATCTATTACCTGTTTACAACGAGTAAAAGCACCTGAAGAGATACCATTCCAGGGCATGAAACTATCAGGACGGAGAATAATTTAAGCTAATTAATAAAATAAAATATTTACTTTGTTCCTTAAATATTGTGTGGAATACTAATTACGATTATTAAGGTTATTAGTAATTTTCAATTGAAATCCCTTAATTCATTAATTTATCCTTGAGACATTTCTCAAAGACCTGACTGAGGAATCCAATTAACGTAGAATCCTAGCATACAGGGACATGGAACGCCTCTCTAGCTAGAAGATGGACATCTTGCGACATCTAGAAATTTGTCGCATTCTTTTCTACCTCTTTGGTTTCAAAATTCCAAAGAAGTCCGATTCATAATTAATCTTTAAAAGAATAAGTGCATTCACTTAAGCCTCATTAAAGCTCATTAATTATTATATAATTATACCCCTGCTTTCCAAAATGTCGAATCGGTGAACGAATAATCGTTATTTTGAAGTGAGCTATCCTTCAAAAGAGTGAAGGCGATTTCACCCGAGGCAAAATGTGATTAACCCACACCAAGGAGTATGGTGAACCTTGAATCTACCGGCGTTTCATTCTTGAATAATTATACGTGGTCGGCGGGGCGAGAGGCGTTGAGAAAAATGTTGGATTTGCAAGACACGAAGGTTGAAGATATTCCCTTGCGAAACACCAAGATATATGCAAGTGGCTGAGATACAATGGTGGGCAAAACATAACACTTATCGTCCACTAAAAACAACAAAATTGCAACTTTGTTAAGAAAATGCCAAATATTAAGCTAAGAAACAATATCTAATATGAGAATGAAGCTTGACAATTTTTAATTAACATAGTCCACTTAATACCAACGGAAAGGAAAGGATAGAAATCTGCCAAATATAAAATGTTGTGCATACGAGATTTTTATATTTGAGGTTCCATAAATTCACCATGAAAACTAGGTATTCCTCAAAATTGCTTCGCGTATGTGTGTGTGTGTGTGTGTGTGTGGCAGGTTTGTGAATTTCTTTGAACAATTTTGTAACTAAACGGCTGAAAAGATCAAAATGAAATTTTCAAGGAGTAAAAGTTACCGGAACACCAATAGCAGGCAATTGTTCCTTTGTGAGCAGTTAATGCCGGTGCAGCCGCTAAAAATTAATTGCTGAAGAGTGTAAAGGATTAATGTTTTTGATAAAACTTGTCATTAATAGATCCTGTTAAAGAGTTTTCTCATGGGCAAGTAGTGCCCCTAGAAAGGGAGTTAATGTAAAAAATGTTAATTTTGAATGAAAATAAGTAAGTATTTCCTATATGACAATGCCGTGTAAGTCAAGAAAAGGGTGGTTACCTGTCGATAACCCTACCTTCCATGGTATTAGTGATTGCTCTTATTCGTTCTGAATGATTGCCTCAACTAAATTCACGATCTAACTCCTAATCGACCACTTGGAGCTTTACTGTGTTGCGAGCAGAAGGTCCCAGGATCGGTACTGGACCTCTTTGAAGATCCAGTGGACTGCAGCAAGTCCTCAGGTCCTTGGAGAAAGCTGCGGCGATGTCACAGGAACAAGTTATTCCTGAAAGCCGGTAAGAGACTTGCCGGGAAGCCATATCTTGAGAAAACAACTTTTGACCTGATTTATTCTGGACAAGTAGTATAGAGGTACATGGACTATGTACTGCATGAGTACGTTTGTAAAGGATTCTATTAAATCTAGGACTCTATGCGGTCAATCTCTTCTTCTGTTGTATAAACAAATAAAAAATGTTGAATATTCATGTTGATTTCATACTATAATGTGTAAGAAAATAAAAGATTATAAATATAAGAACATTTACAAATAATATAAAAGACATTGTGTGGAGAGTGACTTGGTCCTGTCATATTCATATTCCTTGTTAAGTTGCTAACTAAATGCTCCCTATTACGTATCCAATTCATCCCTTCATCACGATCTTAATATCCCTTTTGTTCAGGATCTCATATCTTCGCGCTTCAGCCTTTTCCACAATAAACTGCCATTCCATCCTAATCCACTAGCACAGACCTTGTCTTCCAACTCCAACCCCTACAACCCTCCCTGTCGACTCAAACGAAGACCTCCTGGGGACATAGTCTGTAAATTATTTGAGAGTGGTGTCATTGGTCACCTTCTCTCCTCATGTGATTGTCATTGAACGTCATTTTTATTTTTCATTATAATCAAATTACAAAATGTTTTTATTTAACAAAATGTACTAAATAAAAAAAAAAAAAAAAAAAAAAAAAAAAAAAAAAAAAAAAAAAAAAAAAAAAAAAAAAAAAAAGTTGCAAACTTGTCCTCTAGGATGTGGTTTAAATCCACTCGCTGAAGGTAATGTCGCTGTTGTCTCTGTTCAAATTACAGGTTAAGTAACTGCATTATCATGTACTGTATAAGCCATTGGAATATTTAATGTATATGTATGAAGATGTTCGCGAGATGGACTTTTGTTGGTAGCCATATTGCTGACCTGCCTGGACGTTACTCCTGGTAGCAGGAGGTCGACTGAAAGTACGACAGGAGCTTCTGAAGAACTAAGTCCGTGGAGGGGGTGTAGAGACCTCCCACTTCAGCGCCATCTTCGCAAACTTCCCCGATGGTTACATAACACTCCGACGGGAATAGCACAGTGCGAGGAATCTAATAGAATGTCTGTCGTTTATTTTTACATATCCTTGTTGTCGTTCTACAGGAAGAAAAGGCCGTACGTTGATTATCCTGGATCTCATTCAAGATTATTCAATTGGATTCATCTTTTAATAAAGGGCACTTAAATTTTCTGTTATTAAGAACAACTAAATCTATCTGTACCTTGTAAAAATCTTCATCGTCCTGTGATTGCCTAGGGCGGTGCAAAGGACTCTTCTGGCAGGACACTTCAAGTATATTCCATAAAGATTCCATCCATCCATCCATGTGATAGTTCTTTAAAAGGATCAAAATACCAATGGTCATTAAAAATGGGCCTAGGTTGCCTGCAAGGTGCACTTAAAACCACCGAAGCAGGAACACTCATAAAATGTATCTGAGCTCCGAAGATGAAACAATGATTCTGAAAGCGCTCAGCAATTAAATCATAAGAATATTGCAGAGAATTGGATGCTATTTGGTTGCCCTAATCAATTTAATAATAAATACGTAAATGAAATTTTAAAATCATTTTATTTTCATTAAAATTATTATAAATTATTCTAATTGATCACTCGCTGAGTATCATTTTTAAACTTCAGGCATTAAAAAAAAAGTTTTACATTTTATTATTACCGGCTGGCAAAATTAATTTATTAATCTAATTCGAAGTATAAAATGTATTGTTTGCTTAAATTCCTATTGTTTATTGTTGTTTCATTTATGTATAATTTAAAATTTAATGATATCCGCTTCATCACTGTATTTATAATTATTGAAATATGAATTTACAAATAAAGTACTTGAAGTATTTGAAAGATGGGGAGAGAAGGGAAATCATGAATAACAGGGTTTTTTCAGTCTAAAAAAAAATAAATAGAAAGTATTCATTAATATAACTAAATATGCAGGGAAGTTGTAAAATCTTTTTTTTTTTTTTTTANGTATTTGTGATTATTTCTGGAGACCGTGAAGGCCCAAGTGAACATCTTAACAACCCTTGCTGGGAGGATATTGTTCAGAGGATGAAGAGCATCTACGAACTACGATCAAAGATGATTTGACTGTTGGCCCAATTAGTGTTCCTGAAGAGATGCAGGGATCACAATGTGGCACCTTCGTGTTCCATGGGGACGAAGATAGAAAGCAGCCAACATGTGCAAAATGCATTGGCACGGCCATCTAAGATGAGAGTCTAAAGGCGAAAATATGGCACACCAGATGAGAAGAGCAAACGTCATATATAGAAAATGAAACACTAGCGGCTGATATATATAGTGATGAAGAACAGGTGGGATATAGAGTACAGTGAACACAAAAAAAGAAAAAATCACAAATAGTAAAATTTTCAGGGATCTCTCGCTCTTCGTAATACATATGTATATATATATTCCTCGGAGGTTAGGCTCTCAACACTAGTGCGGAGAATTTAATAACTTATCAAACTTGTCTCGGTAGCATAAATGGAAAATGCACCGGCCCGGATAGCAAGAGATCCAGGTTCTTGTCCTGGCTGGGACAGCTTGATTTTTTATTCTGTTCCCTTACACTAAAAATTGTTTATTTATTACATTGTGTTATTAACACCTTGTAATTTGATGACATAGAGTAAAAACTAAATCCAATAAAGAATCTTAAGCACTCTTGAACAATCATAGATAAGTACTGAATGTTTTTTTTTTTATCTTTTTAAGCCACTATTTTTATTCATTTTAAAAATAAAAACTTAACTTCCTCCTACAAAATAATAATTAATTAAGAACTTATTTTTACAAAATTACATTCTATGCATATATTTTTGGATCTACCTCGACCAAACCCCAACTAAATTCATCTTAAAATTACATTCTATGCATATATTCTATTTTTTTTTTTTTTTTACCCGTAATAATTATAATAATGAAGTTTTCATTGGAAATTTTATCACTCTCAAACCCACCCCACTTGTGAGTAATTTATTTTTAATAAACTCAAGCGGGTCTAATTTATAGCTTCTACTATAAAGGAAAATGTGTCGAGATCCATTGAAATTTTTCGAAAATTTATAAATTAATTAAAGTAAATAATTTTATTTCTTCAATTATTTTTGGAGGATGAAAAAATTGAAATACTAACGTATATATTTTGAATAACTAGTTGGCCGTAGAGCTTTATGAGAAAGCTCTCCTCAAAAAATCAATTGACCTGATGACGGTCTGAAAGTTAAATCGAAACGTTAGCGAAAATAATTTTTTTTTTTTTTTGGTACAGGTAAATTGGTTCTGGTAAATTAGTTTTAAATTCTTCAGCACCCAAGACCAAATCCCTGACTAACTCTCCTCCTCAAGTATGTTGCTAATTGTTTCTGCACAATTTATTATTCCCTGTGGAAATCACGGAAGCAGGAGTTCTTCTGTCTTCTGTCGCTTCTGTCTGAGACATAGGACATCTCGATCGTAGGTAGGTCTCCAGGAATTCAGGAACTCACCCTCCCAGCCCACGCGTTCCCCGGACGTTTCCAGGACTCACTCACAGGTGACTCTGGGGCTTGTTCCGGAGCACGGTGGCCCATCACAAGGTCGGCCACCGTGCTAGGGCGAATCCCTTCTGTCCGCCATGTCGGAGCCCGTGATAAATCCACGTCAGAAATAGCAGCTCGTCCTGGCCAAGAGCAGACTTCCAGGGTGATTAATCTTCAAGTGAATCCTCTAAGTGCCAGGAAGTGTACTCTTAGTGAACACTTTGTAAATGTCTTCTCCCCGCGTGATAGATATACGGCCAAGCTGATCACTCCAAGTCACTTATATTTAAAACCAACTTAAAGCGGTTTTCCTAACGAGAAATCCAGTTATTCACGTCCATAATAGTTTCCATTGACATGACTTTAGTAAAACTTCAGCAGATCATCACCGATTCTACTTTGAAGATGCTAAAAAATGGTCCATTCAAAATCGTGTGTTTATTCGATTTTCTTTAAAATAACATATTATTTTAATAGAAAATAAAATATATGGATGTCAATATTTTGGACGACCCTAACAATTTGATCTGCAGTCCTTATTACCAGCCATACCCTCTTTGCCTAATTTCTAAAAATTTTAAAATTTGATTGTCCTAAAGCTGAAAACGATCACAAATTAAGAATATATATATATATATATNAAATATTCTAAAAGAAACATAACAATATTGTTTTTTGTACTTTCACTTTTCACGTATAGTATAACTACTCTTTAAGATTAAGTGCTGTATATCTCAAAAACCAGAGCTAATAAAAATTTTTCAATGTTATTTTCGTTTTTATCACCCCAAAATTAGTAGAAATAGACTAATTTAGTGTAGGAAACATTCAAAAAATATTTTTTTGTTGTGCAGTGTAATCTATTTCACTCTTTCTCGGGAAATACTTACAGTTTATTATATGCCGAATTTCTTAAGTAGGTTGAAATATTGCGGATAGTAAATTCAATAGAAAATAATATGAATGTTAAATCGTTTTCAAATTTTGCCAAATGTCCAGTTAGAGTTTGAAGTCCTATACTCTTCCATCTGTTAAAGCGTGAAATAACATCTCTTTTCTTCCGAATTTTTTCTTCTTCTTCCTCCCTGATGATATCATATTCTTTTCTGATAATCGCATCACATTTATTTATTTTTTGCCTAACTTTTTTTAAAATTGCCAAATCAATAGCATTTATAGTCGCTTCATCACACATATTTAAGTTAATCAATCAATAATACTTCATTTCATGAAATAATCACCTTGTTAAAAATTAAAAAAAAAAAAAATTTGCATATAATATTTTATAAGAAAAATATGTCACATCAAAAAATAATGAAAAATATTGACTCATTAAAATTGTCTCAGTATTATGTTATTTAAACTTCTTTTTTCTTTTTTTTTCCACCTATGGATCTTCATAAATTGAGTATAAATTACACCCAATACTACTCGGAAAGTATCTTAGTTAAACAAAAAAAAAAGAATTTATGATTGAAAATGATAGCACTATCCCATTTTGTGAACCGGGGGTTATGTAGCTAATGGGTCATTCTGTTTTATGCGACAATGTTTGATTTCGAAAGACAATCTAAATCCTCTAAAAGTTGGCATAAAAAACCTCGTTGAAACCTCCCCCTCCCCCTCAGAAAAAAAAAAGACGGTTGCCAGAATCTATATATACACTGCCGGGGCAGAGATAAAATTTTTCCCCCTGAACTAGACCTCGGGCGAATCTGGCATTAACCTAAAATAAACTATAATAGAAAATGGGGGTCGCCTTGGGACAATATTATATTCCACTTTAATCAAATTTGCGAGCCTGCAAAAATAAATTTTCCTCAAACTATCTGAAATAATCTTGACAGGGTAATATTTTTAAGTTATTCAATAGGGATGTTTCAATAATTTTTTAAAACCTTTCCTTTTAGTTAAGTCTGGAGGATTTTATAATTTGTATCCATCAATTTTATATCATACTATATTTCTTCAGCTGTATATGTACTGCTCAATCAGCTTTCATAGGATTATAACTTAATATTGTATATGCATATTATAATACACAATAATAATAGGACGACCAAAGTATATTGTTTTTTTTTTTTGTTTTTTTTTTAAGTTAAGTATTGAGAAAATAATAACAAAATATCGAATTATTGATTTATCGTTTCAGCCATTTTTGGTTAAAGAAGGCTAGACCTAAATTTTTTGGTTTATTTTTTATAAAATTGGAATGAAAAATAAAATGAAAGGTACCATCAAACAATTATTGACATTTATTTATGGAGAACTAGGAGTTAAAATCTTAATAAGTGAGTGACACCTGTCACTCACATTTTTTGTCTTTTTTTTTTGTACCAGAAAAAAATGTGGTTTTTTCATCACAATGTCTCAGTTAACACGATATATAAGTAGAGGGGTCTCATAAACACGAACTATACAATTAGTGAATTTTTTTTTCTTTTGCACTTATATTTCATAAAATAAATTGTTGCGTAATAACTTGCAGTTTTTCTCAAATTGAAAATAATAATAATTTTAGTGCAAGGAAAAAGAATAAAAATCTAACTGTCCCAGCCAGGACTCGAACCTGGATTTCTAACTTTCTGGGTAAATGCGTTACCATTTACGCTACCCAGACAAGCCTGATAACTTATTAAATTCCCAGCACTAGTGTCGAGAGTCTAACCTACGAGAAAGACGAATATATCGTCTTATGCTCGGAGGAGCTGACATTGTCGAGCTATTTAAATGACTATCGTTATTTTCTTTTTAATTTTAATTTTATAAATTTTCGAGTCCTGGCTGGGACAGTTAGATTTTTATTCTGTTACCTTGCACTAAAATTGTTAAAATTTACGTGTAATAAAATACCACAATAAAATTAATATTTGAAAATAATAACATTTAATATATTAATATAAGACATTTTTCACATTTTTGATAGAAGAGTTAAAGACAATTATGAAAAATTAATCCCACTTAATATATATATATATATAAAGATGTGGTAGATTTACGACGAGGTTCACAAAAAGTAACTTTGCATAAAAAATTAAGCCTTTACTTATATTTCGAAAATACATTTTCTTTTTTGTTAGATATAACTACATGCATACATATATAAGTGAGCTTTAATTTTTTTAATTTCCAATGGCCAGACTTCCTTAAAAGTTCCTTATCTTAATAATTATGTTTCATGACGCATATACATATATTATTCTATTACACATATTTGTTACATCTAGATGTTTAAAGAGATTATGTTGTTACTATTGTCAAAATGCACTTTTTTTAATAACCTATATATGCATTGCATATAATACACACCCACATACACACTTACAAAATAAACAAGCCATATTTTCATTTCTCCTATATACGATCGGTGTATATTTTTTTAATGTCGGTTTATGACTCCGATCTCAAGAAAAGTGCTCAATTTTCTTTATATTCTATAAAAACATAAGAAAGATTTAATTCCTTAGGAAATATGGAAGCTGATAGCGGGCCTGAAAAACTAACTTATCCTGGAATGGGGTTTATGGAATTCTCCAGAGTATAACTAATCCTCATTATGTCTGTCGGCAGAAAGCTAATCTGGAAGGAATGTGATGAGTCTGATGTGAAAAGTATGATTTAGGCTGGAAATGGGATATTTTGCCAAGACCGTATATCATGGAGGATTAATAAATCATAGGTCGGGATGAGGTAGGCGGCAGTCGGCTTGGGGCTTTCACGGCAGTAACCATGTGTGTATATGTGGGGTCCCTGGGTTCTAATCTCGCGGATCAAATATGACTAATTAGTTCAGCATTTTCTTCTTTTAGCATTCCTCTAACAGGTTTGATTTGCGACAGCTGTGTTGTTTGGCGGTGTGAAGATCTCGCCGACTTCTATCGGGATTAGGCCGATTCATCTCATTCGCTTAGGTAAAACGGCCATTTTTTATCTCTTGACTTTCTACTTATATGGGGAATTATAATAAAATATACTGTCTCCAAAGAGATTAATAAATATTTCCTTTTGTAAAGTGACGTCACATATAATTTTAAACAATATTACAAAATAACTTTATAAATATTAATTTTCTTGTGTTATATAATCCCACGTATATTTTAACAATTTTTAATGCAAGGGAACAGAATAAAAATCTAACTGTCCCAGCCAGGACACGAACCTCGATCCCCAGCTTTCCGGGCAAGCGCGCTACCATTTACGCTAACGAGACAAGCCTGATAAGTTATTAAATTCCCCGCACTAGTGTCGAGAGTCTAACCTCCAAGGCTGACGAATATGCTCGGAGGAGCTGACATTGTCAAGCTGTTTAAATGACTCTCGTGATTTACTTTTAAATTTAAATTTTATAAAAATTAAAATCCAGGAGATCAAGGTTCGAGTCCTGGCTGGGACAGTTATAGTTTTCATTCTGTTCCCTTGCACTAAAATTAATAAAAATTAACCTTTGGAACAATTAAATAAACTTAATTAAGAATCAAACAATATACAGATAGCAGCCAAATTTAATCAGGAAAAAACTTTCAATGTCAAAAAAGAGGAGGTAATAATGCAATAAATGTCTGTAGTTTAAATTTTTGGGTATATGGATAATTTCCATTCACTGATTCAAAAAGTTATTTAAGTGGCACTACATTAAGCCCATTTGATTTACAGATAATACAAAATATACCTCCAAAATATTTATAAAATTTCAAAAAAGCTTCAAAATTTAATAAAAACACTATAAGACTCGAGTAAAATTTATTATAAAGTTTTTTAAATTTTAAATGTAGCAAATCTTCAGTTCTTTTCTTTCAATAAAACTGTCAAATACACAGAGAAAAAGGCTCAGTAAATTCCTGTTGCAGTATATCTGATGCAGTAACACCCAATGGCGAGATCTGAGTTCATCAATGTATTTTTAAGGTTTAACGAGTCATCGATATATTCATATCAGAATATAATGTATGAGGAGATACTTTTGTTAAATAGAATTGAAGGGTCAGGGGGAAGTAGGTAATAAAAATTAATTATGGAGAAGCTATTAATCCCTATTGTGTGTGTGTGTGTGTGTGTGTGTGTGTGTGTGTGTGTGTGTGTGTGTGTGTGTGTGTGTGTGTGTGTGTGTGTGTGTGTGTGTGTGTGTGTGTGTGTGTGTGTGTGTGTGTGTGTGTGTGTGTGTGTGTGTGTGTGTGTGTGTGTGTGTGTGTGTGTGTGTGTGTGTGTGTGTGTGTGTGTGTGTGTGTGTGTGTGTGTGTGTGTGTGTGTGTGTGTGTGTGTGTGTGTGTGTGTGTGTGTGTGTGTGTGTGTGTGTGTGTGTGTGTGTGTGTGTGTGTGTGTGTGTGTGTGTGTGTGTGTGTGTGTGTGTGTGTGTGTGTGTGTGTGTGTGTGTGTGTGTGTGTGTGTGTGTGTGTGTGTGTGTGTGTGTGTGTGTGTGTGTGTGTGTGTGTGTGTGTGTGTGTGTGTGTGTGTGTGTGTGTGTGTGTGTGTGTGTGTGTGTGTGTGTGTGTGTGTGTGTGTGTGTGTGTGTGTGTGTGTGTGTGTGTGTGTGTGTGTGTGTGTGTGTGTGTGTGTGTGTGTGTGTGTGTGTGTGTGTGTGTGTGTGTGTGTGTGTGTGTGTGTGTGTGTGTGTGTGTGTGTGTGTGTGTGTGTGTGTGTGTGTGTGTGTGTGTGTGTGTGTGTGTGTGTGTGTGTGTGTGTGTGTGTGTGTGTGTGTGTGTGTGTGTGTGTGTGTGTNAAAATTATATTTTTGTTATATATATTTATTTTTAAATTGAATAAATCTGCTCAATTTGTAATGAGCACTAAATCAGCTGGATTCTATTATATTTCTTCCGAGGGCACTTGTGTAATTTTAAAGACCCATTCTTGAGTTTCTCACGAAAATAACCCATACGTTATGGTAGAATTAGAACTTATGTTTAATCAGGAGTCATTTTGTGAGACGTAAACTCCTAAGATTTTTTCATGTAATAATAAACCAAAATTGGTATAAATATTAGTCAGAATTTGTTTTTCGTAGGTAAGACTATTATTTCTTTCAGTCTGTGCCAACTTATGGGAAGGCGGACATGCATATAAACTCCCCATTAAACTATTAAATCGTGGTTCTATTGATTTCTTTGCCACTTTTGAATCATATTTTTTTGGGGGGAGGTAGTAAAACTTCATTTTTTTTTTAAATTTATAAACACCCCAAGTTATAAATTAATGTTTACTATTTTTTACTGGGAAACTTTAAACCATGAATTGAGCTTTTTGTGAGTAACTTAACAAAAGCATTACACCATCGTTAAGTAGCTGAACTCAACTTTAAAACTTTGTTGTTACTTATTTTTATGAACTTTCTTTTAATCTGGATGTCTTATTAAGGTTATTTTTGGTTCAGTCTGAAATGATGTCCTTATATGCTAACCAAGGAAATCCTTCCATTTACCAGAAACAAGGCTTAACGGTGAGCTGTCTTCGGTCGGAACATCGGCATGCAGGACTAATCCTTCGATCCTCCGATAGAGAAGAATGTTTAGTCCTAGTAGTTCTGCCAGGATTCCTTGTTGGCTGAAAGGAGGCTAATCAGCGCCTCCAGACAGGAGTGTCCTGTGGCTCCTCGCCAGGATCCAGGAAAGTCGAATCCTTATCTTATCTCAGGATCTGCTCGTCGGATAGGATTACAAGTCCTTGCTCTTCCGGTGGCCTTATCTCCCGGCCTCTTAACGCCCACGGCTCACCTCTTCACGAGTCGAATGGGCTTTGCCGAAAGCGGCTCAAAATACTTTCCAAGAGAAATTTTTTTTTTTTTTCCTAATATTGTCCTATTTTTGGCAGGAGTTTGTGTGGGAGACCATTTTAAATTTAAAAATAAAAACTCCTTGATTTTTTTTTATATAACCGTACTCCCACCGATCTCTCCGTTATGCGGCATTTAATAACAGTTATTATTTTTTAATTACAACTACTCTTCCATTCCTTATGACGTCAGAATTTCCCAGGTCTTTATAAAGCAGGACATCTCTTGCTAAATACCTTCATGACTTGTTTGATCTCTTCTAATACAAATCCGCCGTCCAAAATAATATATCTCCATCCATATTCCTCATCCTATAACCCCCCAGAGGTTTAAAATTGGAATTAGTTCTTTAAAATCCACAGTTTCCTGTCTCTATTTACCATAGAAGCATTTTTATTAGTAATTAATTTTCAATCCAATCGATTTTTCGTCGTGCGCTGCTAAATGAATAATTTTTCTTCCATTTTTACATTTTTATCATTATTACAATTATTATTGCAGATGTTCTTTTTGTCATACAAAATTGCAACTCCATTAAAAATTATACATAATAGAAAATTATATGTTAGAATTTTATCTAAACGTCTTTTGCACTTAATATCATCTGCATAACTCTACCATTAATGAAAAAATATAAATTTTTATATTGATCCAAACCATCCACCCGCTCATCTTACACTATTTACTCTACTCTAACTCACTGGATCTTAAAAACTGCGGTCACTAGAGAATGAATAAATACATTGTATATATATATAATGTATATAATGTGTATTTTATATATTATATATATCAGTATGTATGNACTACAAAATTAAGTATAGGTTAGAAGGTGAATTGAATGCCCCATTCAACAGGAACGCGAGAGTTGGTAATTCCTCCACGGGCTAGAAGTATGGGGTAGAGGTTAGATCTCAAAGGCCACCTTCACCCTAATGGGGTAGATCCATGTCAGTCTGGCTAATACTCGGCTCGCACTGTGGGCTGATTGAGTCGGTCATGTGTTGGCCCCTCATCTGAGGCCCAGATCGGCTGTACTTAACCTTGCACTCGTGTTAACAACTGTACTAATCGCCTGCGATTCCACAAGCCTCTGATTAGCGAGAAACTAGGTCTGCCAGAGACCTCAGTGGTCTAGTCGGGCAAGAGGAATAATGAAATTGAACTTACGATGAACACTGAGAAATCATAAAGAAAAATTTTATAAATATTAATTTTCTTGTGATATTTAATCCCTAACACTAAGAAACTGATACACACTAAAGTTTTTTTTTTCTTCAAAACTTTCAAAATTTTATATCATTACTATTTATAAAATAATGGTATGTGATTTTGTAATTACTTTTTATATAAAAATTGTTTGTGTGAAATTTCAGCCCTTAAGAAGAGAAAATATATTCTCGAAACATTGGTTTAGACTAAACTATATATACAAAATAATTTGACTAAAATCCTCAATAACCTACAAATTCTATATGTCTATATATGTATAAAATAAAACGAATCAAAAATTAATATAAATAATCATGTGGTTGAATAAGAGTATAGAATTCACTAATAATACTAATTTTTCGTATAAAAAAAAGTCACGCTTCTTCAGAAATAATTAGAAATCAGCTTATATTGGAATATATATTAGTTTTTCACTAGTTTCGATATATTCACCATCCCCAGTCAAGATATATGAGCTCAGTACCCATTAATTAAATTATTGATAAAAATATAATCAGAAACTATGTGAGCTTTTAACACAAGCCGGGGATGAGGAGAAAAAAAAATTGGACATGAGATGAGCTAAAATATCAAGAAAGGCGAACGTCTGGATTTTCTAGACTAATTCCAGCTAGTTTATTTCTGATTTAATTGCCTTTTTTTTTTTGCCAGGGTACACTGGATATCAATCTTTTCACCAGTTAAGCAATTAAGTAGAGAATTCTAAATATCTCTTTGGAAAGAAAACTTTTTTTTTCTTTTAATGTTAATAATTCATTTTAATTGGCCTTAATGAAGAGAAAAGTCCTCGCTTATCACAATCTCCATTAAATATTTTTGCGTTTTGAAGTGTTTTAAACTTAGTTAAGTGGATGCTGGAAAAAAGCATCCTCGTGCTCTGATAACAGAAGATGGAATAGGGGTGGGGGATTCACACTCTTAGGCTTAAGAAGTAAAGAGAACCTCCTGAATCAAAAATTAATTTTGTCAAATCTTTATAGCTGTTTAAATGAAATTTGATTTGGAAAAGTAGTGCTACAGATTTAATTTTTTTTTTAATTCAAAAATCTCTCATATATAATAAGTCCATATCCAGGAATTTATGGCTTACTCTCTACCAAATCCCCACCCCTAAAAAAAATAAAAATAAAAAAAAAACAACATCAAGGGTGGAGAACGAAAGTGACTACCCTTGGAATTTAGAAGGCAATTTGAATTTGAGGAAAGAACTTTGTTTACAAAATGGCAGACCATAGTACGACGTGGTGGGGGGAGTGTCAAGAGCCACCCTCCATCTTCTCAGACAACAGGATTTCAAACACCTTCCTTCGTATGTGCGTTTCTTATGAATGTGTACAATAAATACTGTAATTTTTGAAATTTAGTAAAATACATAAGGGGAACGGGGGTGCGGTGTTTAAGGGAGTAGACTTGTGAGCCAAAGGCCCTTGTTCAATTCTCACAGTTCATAGTTGGTTTTTTTTTCTTCCTACTGTTTGTAAAAACCATTCAACGGATTCAATGTCTGCCCCTAAGAATACCCAACCCAAACCGGGTGCCATTCTTCATTGGATGGAAATAAGTCATTTGGCCTGGATATGCTAACTGCATAGCCTTATCCAGTATGCTGTTGATGAATGATTGCACCCTTAACCTTGACATAGTGTTTCCTCATGAGCCACTATCACCTGTTGTCGAATTGGTTATTTATATAATCAATTTTATATACATACACACACAGATATATATACACAAACACATAAATATATACATATATGTATCTTCTATCTTCAATTTTATTTTAAATTAAAGAAACGCAATTCGGTATTTAAGCTTAATTTGCTTCATTTTTACAAAACTTTGGATAAAACTGAATTGTGGAATCTTTTATTTCTTCGTTAATATTAAAGTTACAAAAAGTAATTATTGAACTTAATTTGGTGAAATATGTGTTATTTTTACATAAGAAGAAATATTAAGGGAACTCAGAATGAATTTAACGTCCTTGGTTAAAAATTGCTTATTTTTAATAGAGTATAGATTTTTAATATCAAATTCGTATTATATATGTATTTTTAAAAATGTATTCATATTTGACTGAAATTGGGAGACTGTAGAAAGAGGGAAGAGGAAGAGGGAGATGCAAATAGCTGCATATTCGTCAAATCTGCATAATTATTAGTCAAACGATAAAAATTTATTTATAAAACGTTATGTGTTAAAAATAATTTTTATAATTTTCATGATCTTAATAGAACATAATATAATTTAAATCTAATTATTTGTAGTAAGAAGTCATTTAAAAAGTGATATAAGAATAAAATTGTGTATTCTTCTCCCCCGAACTTTTCAGAACTAAGTTTTGCGATATTACCTTCTCAAGGTTTATAAACTTATAATCTTATAGATCAAAATTAGCATTTACTCCTACCTATGTCTTTAATGAAAAATCCTTAGCTTACGCAGCTCCTGTGTGGCCGTTTTATTTGTTTTTTTGGCTTTGAGAAACGTCATATACAAAATATTGAAATGTCAAACTTTTTATCAAATATCAATAATATGTATGTTATCTGAAATTTGAATTTCTGTAAAAGAAAGTAAGTGAGGTTAGTGCTGAACCAGTTATAGGAGCCAGCTGTCCGTCTGAAGAATGCCTGTCGGTACTAAAATGTAATCTTAAAATCACTGATCAATTCGTTTGATCAACATTTTTTTTTTTTTAGCGTGCCGAATAAAATTTCTATATTCTATTTTAGTATCAGAAGTTGAGATTCAAAAACGTTAACTGTTAACAATAAAATAAAAAAACACCCCTTCAATATTTCCACTGCTTTTAAATTTCTCAATTAACGTTTATCAATAAATATAATCGTTTAATGTCATTTAACGCGAAAAAAGATTATATGTATTTATAAACTTAAAATGGGAAATTTAAAATCAGTGGAAAATTTATAGCATTTTTTTTTTCTACAGGAGTAAAAAGATTTATTTGATGATTTTTTCCTATTTTAAATTGGTTGTAATTCTTTAAAAAAAAAAAAAATTCCTGTTTTACAAATTCACGGATCTTGAGCCCGCTGCAGATCCAATCAGTTCGTACCCACGCCCACAAGCTCCCGAGGGACTCCTCCCGGCCTGCTCTCCTACCGGGAAGATATCCCTCCCTGCGGACTCCGGATGTACCCCCTATAACGGCCGGATTATACGGTTCGACGACCCCTGATTAACGAGTGTTGTAGCTCGCCCCTTTCAGCAGTGCCGTTCGACTGTGAGCTACACGCCTACTCCCTACAGATGTAGCTTGCAAGGGGGCTCCCCACTTGAATTTTAAATGGTTCACTTCCACCCGCCCACTTTGCAATATGAAGACGAACGGTCTTGTATGATCTGATATCATGTATCGATTCCTGTATGGTATAAGGGATGCCTAACACCATAATTACACCAGCACTCATCAGCCTGTGAAATGTTAATCCTGCAGCGAACGTAAAACCAGTCATAAAGATAAAAGTCTCATTGGCTGAGTTTTACGTAAGATTAAGGTATTAAAAGTCTTACCTCTGAAAGTATTAACCTAATTTCCAGTAGAACTAATTAAATTGGTACTTTATATAAACCTCTATATATTATTTTTATTCAAATAATTTAACAATATAATTCATATTTGTTGCTTTAATATATTACAGTAAGTGTTAAAATTTATATAAATATCAATTCAATGTTTGGATTTAAAAATCAGATTTATAGTAACAATAAAAATTAGAGTAAATAAGATAAACTATTAAGAATGTTACTATCGTAGTTAGATTCTGAAACAACTGCATTAATAGGCCTTTTTCGTTATAATGTTATAAAACATGGTTTAATAAAATAATATTTCCCATTCATTGTATTCGCAAAACTTTAAGCAAATTTTTCTTAGGTAAATGACACAAATCACGTCAGTACAATGACGCTCCTTTTGAATAATTTCAATATGTTCAACGATCTATCATACCTTCTATTATCCGTCTTCATTGGTTTCTGCAAACCATCTTCTGTTGGCGAGCGCTTTCGGACATTGTCCATCTTCTTGGGCGAATACATGTGTTCACTGTAACCGTCTGTATTCAACTTAGTTCATTCAGTTGAATATAGACAGTGACAGTGAACACATGTATTCGGCCAGAAGATGGACAATGTCCGAAAGCGCTCGCCAACAGAAGATGGTTTGCAGAAAACAATGAAGACGAATAATAGAAGGTATGATAGTTCTATATTCATTGGTAGTGAAAATAACCTTTTAGATTATTTACCTGTTCAACAATCCTATATTAGAGGAGATTAAAAAAAAATTATGAGATCAACAAAAAAAAAAAAATTATTTGCCTTTGTAGTGACCGAAAATTTTAAAATATAGAAATTAAACTCGGTATTTAGGTTCATTTTTTCTAAACCGCTAGATGGTTCGTTAATGTTGGTTAATTCTTAAATAATCAAATTTTAAATCATATCTTCATTATTATTAGTGTCAGAATGAATATTTTATATATAATAGAATTATTTATTTTCTATGCTGGGGAAGAATGGAATTTATTTCTTTAAAAGGGGCGTTACTGAAACTAAAATGAATATTCGAAATTCTCCCATGGACAGTGGAAATTCATTAACTGCTCCGGATACTGTCTGTCTGCTACACATCAGTCTCCCCTGAAGGAGATTGATGGCTCACAACACAACCCCTCCAGAAGTGACGTAAGAGACCACCATCGCGCCAAGGCGCCAGTGGAATTCCGTGGTATTACCGTAACGAGCTGTGATTAGGGGGGCGGGGCCAGGGAGGTGCTAATCCAAGGAGATTTGTGAGTATAATAGGGCGCCACCTCCAACACCCCCAACAGCTGATTCAATTCTATTTTAAGTCCGTAGGGGCTGTAACAGGACTATAATAGCATTTTACATCAATTATTACCACGGGTAATATAGCTAGGTTTTTCCTTATACCATTAAAGGTATATTAGTCTCGACCAGCCCATTGATTTAATGTTGTTTACAACTACATTCTCCGAGATTCCATTATTATTAAATCGCCAAGATCTTCTTTTTTTTTTCTCTAAATAAATCAAAATACAGCCTTAAGTGTTATCGCAAAAAAAAAAACAACATCGCGCTTTACCGGTAACTAATTTATTTATGCATTTTAATTCTGTCACATACATTCTTATATATTTTATTGGAGGCCTTGAAATGCACTTGTAGGAGTCCAAGTGTGCATTACAAATAACATGGAAATCTAAGCTGTAAAGTAAGTTTATATTTTAAGAATTAAAATACAGTTAAAAACAAACAAAAATTATACCATATTTCAAATTAAAGATCAAATTTTTAGGACAGCCATGATTTCCGTGTACAGGATGAAATATCCAATATTAATAAAATGGCTGCTTTCTATCAGCTGTTTTTAAACGTGCCAATATATATTTTTCTATTAGCTGTTTTAATTAACATATTTTCTTATACAAAACTATAATGGTGATGGCCGTGAATATCTCAGAGAATGTGGGATTTGGGGGTCAGTCACAAGACAACAAAGAATCTGGACAAAAATGCTAACATTTCTCGAGAATTTGTTTTGGTTCGGTTGAGGTTGTAGATTAAAATCTCGTTGTACAATTTAAAAACACGAACAAAAATCCTCACATCCACCATTCATAACACAACCTTAACCCAACAAATTCTTTACTAATAATCTCTACGGTCAAAAATTCTCCATTTAAATGACAATTTTGGAATATTTAATTCCTTCTTCAGAGCCACATCAGTCAAATATTAAAATTACTATTACATAAATAGTGTGAGTAAAAAAAAATTTTTTAGCTAAAATAATAAATGTCTAATATTTTAAAATGAAATACAATTAAAGTCGGCAACTCTGTTGGTACTATTCAATAACCTAGATGGTATTTTAGTCTAGACTTTTTACTCCTGTGACTGACACATCCCACATTCACTATTATTACATTTTATTTTTATAAAAACAATTAAAGAAAAAAAAACCAATTTATTGAAAGAAAAATAAAATAAAATAGCTATTTGCATTCAGAAATCACATTACTAATTCTAATAATAACTTTCTTGGCGGATTTAGGAACTGGTTGGATTTCTCTTGGCTGTGTAAACATGGATAGTTGAATTAAACTTGAGTTCTTGGCAAGCTAAATGTGTCTGTTTGGTTTAAATCTGGCTAAAAGGAAAATGCTTTATAAAATATGCTCTTAAAATATCCCCTCCCCCCCTCTTTTCCAAAATGATCATTCAGGAAAATTACATACCTTTAGAGTCGGTTAAGTCCCATTTCAAGAGCAAACTAAGTTACCCTTATAACCATATGGCTTGCTGTAGTTTTTCAAAAAAAAAAAAAAAAAAAAAAAAAAAATTCCAGATTCTTTGATGCCAATGTTTCGATTTGTAGTCCGGGCTATCTTCAGAGCCCATAATCGTCCCATGGAATGCATTGCAAGTTTGGCCAATCAAGATATGGCGATATTAATGTACTCAAAATATATCGCTTTTTAGCAGATTTCCACTAAGAAAAATGAAGATATTCACGCCTGTTTCTTGTCTCAACATTTGAATTATTGTTAACTGACCTTCACCCATCTTAAATAGAAGAAGACATACATATACATATTGTTGGATGAATTCGTTAATATCATAAATCTTTTAAAAGAATAGGCTTAAAGAGGGACCAAAATTGTAATATAATCGTTATTATTTGCATTAGAAAAAAAAAACTGCGTGTAACAAATTTATGTGCTATCTCATATTTTATCTATAAAATACAAAAGGTGTACAGTGAAATTTTATAATACTTATGTCCAAGAACATTTATCACAAAAACTCATATTAAGAAANTTATTATTTGCATTAGAAAAAAAAATTATAAAATATAATTTGCTTAAAACGTAATTTTCTGATATTTATATTCAGAAAAACACGATTGTTTGATTTACATGAAAAATTTGAAAAGATAAAAATTAGTCAGGAACTCACTAAAAATTCAAAACAAATTCATTAATTAAATATACAACATAAAAACTTCCTAAAAAAAGAATAAAATGACAGTTGAGAATTTTTGGGAGGGTTCGGTCAAGGTTGATCTGAAAAAAAATGTGTATTCTTTATAAAATAAAATGACAGTGTTTACTGATTTACCAAAATATACAATAAAATAAACAATTTTCTAAAAGTTCTAACAGTAACGGGTTATAAAAGAGGATGTGGCTATTTTATTCGAGGCCAAAAATTAAGATTGATTTGTCATAATGTTTATTTAGATATCAAGGGCAAGAAGGCCTGAACGTCAACGAGAAACATCAGACTAGCGACACACTTTTCCATATTTCCATATGAGATTAATTAATTTCGCTAACACCTTGTAATATAATGTATGACAGTTTATTTGGGGTTAAGATGTCAACTTTATCAGATATAGACAGAAATCAAGGGCTTGGACACGCCTCGGCACACATGTTAAGTTTTTTTTTATATATAACTATTTTGCTATGTTAGATTTCGTGATAAAATTTTGAAAATGTCACCTGTTTTGTATGCTTGACAAGCCACGACTCAAAATATAATTATTCTCTTGTTTCAGGGTGTCCTTTAGGAAATATCTCTACTTTAGCCCCAACCAGTTTGTTTCTAATACATTTGCCCTTCCCAATATATATACATATATATAATCGAAATTCTCCCATGGACAGTGGAAATTCATTAACTGCTCCGGATACTGTCTGTCTGCTACACATCAGTCTCCCCTGAAGGAGATTGATGGCTCACAACACAACCCCTCCAGAAGTGACGTAAGAGACCACCATCGCGCCAAGGCGCCAGTGGAATTCCGTGGTATTACCGTAACGAGCTGTGATTAGGGGGGCGGGGCCAGGGAGGTGCTAATCCAAGGAGATTTGTGAGTATAATAGGGCGCCACCTCCAACACCCCCAACAGCTGATTCAATTCTATTTTAAGTCCGTAGGGGCTGTAACAGGACTATAATAGCATTTTACATCAATTATTACCACGGGTAATATAGCTAGGTTTTTCCTTATACCATTAAAGGTATATTAGTCTCGACCAGCCCATTGANGAGAGAGAGAGAGAGAGAGAGAGAGAGAGAGAGAGAGAGAGAGAGAGAGGGGGAGAGAGAGAGAGAGGTATGAATATACAGGAGCTTATGTAAAAGAGGAAAAATAATAGAACCCACGAAAATCGTATACAAAAAGTATGTAAAATGTTCAACCTTCAGTTGTCGATAAAAAAAAAAAGCATGATATTTACGATGAAAGAAGAGTACCTTTTTTCTTCTGCCATATATGTTTCTTCATCAATTTGGGTTAAAATTGTCTGTTGATATGATCGCTACTAATGATCTTATAGAGGCATAAAAAAAAAAGATATATAAAAAGTCTTCATATCTCTTTAATAATTTTTAAATGAATTACTAAATCCTTGGATAACAAAAAGGATTGTGGCCTTGCGAAATGGGGTAAGCAATCGGTTCAAAAGAAATATTCAAAACTTTAAAAAAAAGAGCAATTCGATAAATGTACTTTTTAAAAATGCAATATTTCCTATAAGAATTATTTCAATAAATACACAATAACAACCTTTATTGGCAAGCTTTGTCTGTTTAAATGATAATGAAATATGCATTTTGATATATAATATATCTCAACAAAAACGTGGACATTCATAGCTCTCTAAATAAATGAAAAATTACCTACTCATTAAAAAACGTAGGAATGAATTCTGTAGGAAGAGTGTAGAATCCTACGAAATTATACTTCACAACGAACTTCCTTTAAAATTGAAAATTTAAATGAACAAAATGTACCAAAAAAATCTAAAAGTTATTAATAAATAAACCTCTAAATAACTTCTTAAATTAAATTTAAAAGAATTCGATAATTCATAAATGACATGCAAGCCTGTACCTCTATTAGCTCTTAGATATACTTGTTTTAAATATATAATATTATTATAAGTGTATAAGACAAC
>KZ807475.1:124200-136355 GCA_000696205.2 Oncopeltus fasciatus | reverse complement strand
TTTTTTTTTTTTTTTTTTTTTTTTTTTTTTTTTTTTTTTTTTTTTTTTTTTTTTTTGGATCTGCCTTGACCGAACCCCAACTAAAATCATCTAATAATAATATCTACGATCAAAAAACTCTCCATTTGAAAGTATACCATATTTTTTAAAATAAAAAATAAAACTTTCGAATTTTTAGACAACATCAAAATGTTTGTTTACTAAATATTCGTGATTTGTGCGACATGCCACTCCTAATATGTCCTATTATTTATAACATTATATGCAATATGTCTAGCTTGTAGCACCGAAAATGTCATGAATCTCCAAGTACACATATGGACTCCATGTTCGTTCTAGATTTCACTCTCGCTCTCACAGTAGAAACCAGACGAATTAATAAGTCGAAGGGGAAATAAATTATATAAGAGGTTAGGAATATATTAACATAATTTGCATACATTTCAATTTTTTTTTTTTTTTTTTTTTTTTTTTTTTTTTGCATTCCAATGGGTTTTTCTTTCTTCCTGCGGTTATTTTGGTTTCATATTTAACATAAATAATATAAAATAAAATATTATTGACGGTTTCAAGTGTTTATTAAAAATAATCTGGGGTNAAGTCACGGAGAAACAGTGACAGAAGAAATATATTAAATTTTAATAAATTTGACTTAACATTTATTATTTTTTAGCTCGAATTGGTGTTGGATACAGGAAATTTTATATGATTGACCACTTGAATTGATAATAAGATAATAGTTAAAACATTTATGACATGTATTATAAAGATTGAAAGAAAATGAATAGATTAATACAAAACTCATAGAATGTACGAAGGCTAAATTAAAACGCCTAGGTTATAAAACTTGTGTGCCACCACTTTGCAATATTTTACTGCGAGAAGTCTTTCGATGTTATAGCATCTTCATCAGGACCTCCGATGGAAGATCGTTTCATTTTTATTACCTATAAAGTAGAAAACCCGCTCCTATTAGCCGAAGATGGCAATATTATATAGAAAAAGATGAACTAATCTTCCCCCACACGTTCTATAAGCCGATTTAATATCTTTTTGGGCCGAAAACCTTAGGCTTTCTCTGAAAAAATGTGTTATCTATAAAAATTTATTATATATATTTTGGACCATATAACATCGAATGGTGTTTTTTCAGGACTTATAAATTACTCTATAAGTAAATTATCATACATATTTCTTTACAAAAAGCACTGTTATAAAATAAAATATTATTGACGGTTTCAAGTGTTTATTAAAAATAATCTGGGGTATCTACTACTAACTTTTCTATATATTCTAATAATACTTAATGTCAAATTAAAATATGAAATATAAACCTTAACAGATCTATAACTAATCTAAGAAAAAAAAATTATAGTTAAGTACTAAGTAACTTTCTCTATACTTACTTAAGTCGGGCAGGAGACGGAATATGACAATACAGACAAGTTAGTAAAGAATATAACGGATAGAGTCAATTTCTTATAGACTGACACATAAATGGAAAACTTATTTTGTATTTAAGGTAGGATCATATACGAAACTTAGGATAACAAATAAAATATTATAACTTATATCAATAGATATGTACGTTCATATAATCTAAGGGTTGATTGCCCCTAAACCCGATCCTACCTACCTGTACGTTCATATTCGTTTTTGTGCATTCCATTCCAAAAGACCTATTCCTCTTAAATTCAGCCAAGACAATAGAAATAATACAAATAATTTTTTTTTTTTTAACTTTTAATTAAATTACTGGGTTGTTACATTCTGTTAGTAAATATACAAGTTATTTTGAGGNAAATATATTCTTTTAAGTGTCCAATATTTGTACAGAATATAAGTTTTTAAAGTCTTAAGTTTTCTTGCTCAAAAGCTCCCATTTCTGAAATATATACCTTCTCCCTTTTGGATTTTTTGGAATTTAGTTCTTAACATACTATCAAAATACTATTATAAAAATAGTAATGTTTCAAAAGGAGAAGGACGTGCCTTTATTTTTTTCTGTGACTGAACGGTTCATTACAGTCATCCAAGAATATGTCACCGCCACAAGGCTTTACCTCTATGATACTTAATGGTTGAACGAAAATATGAATAAATAAATACTTCTGATTGTATGATAAGAGTGACGTATTGTTTATGTTTTTTTCTGGTTATTTTTTATATATTTGAAAAATTTCATAGTA
The DNA here is from genome assembly GCA_000696205.2 of Oncopeltus fasciatus. Lineage (NCBI taxonomy): Eukaryota > Metazoa > Arthropoda > Insecta > Hemiptera > Lygaeidae > Oncopeltus > Oncopeltus fasciatus. The sequence goes on along the minus strand of KZ807475.1, from coordinate 134,166 downwards.
AATCGAAATATATTTAATTCCTCGATAACTATACTTCATTTTAGGTAGAGTATTTTTCCTTTTATCAAAATCGTCAGATTCCTGAAAAAAAAAAAAAGAAAGTTAAACATAAATTTCAACAATTTTTAGTGCAAGGGAACTTAATAAAAAATCGAACTGCCGCAACCAGGACTCGAACCTGGATCCTCTGCATTTTCTACTTATGCTACCGGGACAAGTCTGATAAGTTATTAAATTCCCCGCACTAGTGTCGAGAGTTATTAAAGGAATTTAATAACTTATCAGACTTGTCCCGGTAGCTTAAGTGGAAAATGCACCGACCCGGATAGCAGGAGATCCAGGTTCGTGTCCCGGCTGGGACAGTTTGATTTTTATTCTGTTCCCTTGCACTAAAAATCGTTAAAATTTACGTGGGATTATATACCACAAAAAAATAATATTTATAAAGTTAAACATAAATTAATTTCACTAGAACGCCAGAGGTTAAAATAATATGAGGAGTACTCCCAGATTTTTTTTAAATACTTGGCACCATTCTAAGGATCGCTTTATATGCAAGAAGAAAGGACACGTGGAAAGAGGAAAAAGACCTTACAGGAAAGGCCTCGATCGAAGAGTTAAAATGTGGGGACGAATCCGGAATTTGTTTTGGGAGATATTGGCGTATCAAGGACCCAGCTGGATTTAATCATATGTCGGAGGTGTCCGGAATCTTGTTCTACAATCAGCTGGTGGATACGCGACGCGGAGTCGGAATTCAAATATGTAGTCTATTTCTAAGAATGTTTAGGAAATAAACAAAATAAACGTAGGGGTGGGGGGGATAGAACAGGTTACGCGCTACAACACACGTCGTCGGACATTAGGGAAATTTAAAGATAGTAGAGTTTTTGGGTGAAACATCCCCTTCCAAGCATAACAAGACCGATATTTCAAAATCCCTCTTCCTTGGACAGGTTCGCTTTTAGTCAAATAAAAATCTCTTATCAATGAAATTCGTATAAATTTCAAAAGAATGTAAAAGCCCAAATACCACAACCCTTATCAGTTATGTATGAGATGCTAAAATTTTATTTATATTGCTTACATAGAATTTTTCTCTGTCGGACAACCATTTGAATCTAGAAATTTAACAAGTGATTACTGTAGAATTTATTTAATTGCCCTTTTTTTTGAAAGGTCTCCTTATATATTTCATCCTTTCCGAACCGGATCCTTCCAGGACTAGGTGATTCCTTTGAAGTAATGTCCACTATTTCTGATAGGGAAGCATTAATCTTTAAAGGACACTCTTTAATAGGACTCACAAAAATCTGCGAATATCTTTTGATACATTTAATTCTTGTTTAAATATAATTAAATTAAAAAAATAAGCTTCTAAAGTGCAATAATTATTTTTAATCCGATTCGTAATAATGTCATTCTTCCCATTTCTCCCATTAACTAATTCGTTCTTTTTAGCAGGTCTCCCATAAGGCCATAAATCTATTCATTTTTGAAATTTTTTTTTCAGATCTTTACCGATGCCACTCAGAGTGCCAAAAGTTTTTGGTTTATTAAAAATTTATCTAAAAGTTATTTAAATGGATATAATTGTTCTGAAGGCGCTGTAGAGTAAACTGCTTAAATTTTTGTAAACTTCTTCTTTTTTTTTAATAAATAGAATTCTGTATTTAGGCTATTTTATGCAGACCGTTGGATGAGTTCATTATTGGCCGAAATCGATCTTCGAGTATAGGGGTGAGTGGTAAAGATACTCAAAATTCTAAAATCATCCACATATATCATTGTTATTGCTAAATTTACAAAAAAAAAAATATAGAATATAGTAATTGTATAATATAATTTTCGAATATTTTTAATATATAAGAAAAATATCTATGAATATTCTCTCCTAGGCTAGAATCAGACATAGCATAGGTATTTCCCATTTCTCTAGACGTTTAACAAAATTCTACATTTACTTCTATATATGTTCTTCATTAGAATTATTGTAAATAGATCTTTTATATGCTGCTCTGCAATGTATAGCAATTCCATATATTCTGATCCAATATACAATATATCGAAATGATATACTTACTCAAAGAAAGATTAATAAAGGGTTGGGTATATCAAAGGGTTGAATATATCAAAGGGTTGGGCATATCAAATGGTTGAGTTTTGTATTGTAAGTTTATAATATTAAATTAACATTGATTAATTGAGGCTATGTTGATTTTATGTTGTAAGTTTAATTGCAATTTGTACTTTTGTTGAAATGTATGACAATAAATACAAGAAAATGTATCTTAACACTTATTGTCCGAAACAAGCTGTTGCCCAATTAAAATTAACTAGACTTAGATAAATATTATAGTAGTAGTGTCTCTAGGAATAAGCTAGACTTATTGATCGCCTAGTCGTGAGAATCCCGGCCCCATGCAGTCTAATCTGCATAAATTAGAGGGAGAGAGAGAGAGAGAGAGAGAGAGAGAGAGAGAGAGAGAGAGAGAGAGTATGAGAGAGGAGGGGGGAGAGAGGGAGAGATGTACACACAGTGTCAGGTGTGAAGAGGTTGTAGCCGAGGAGCGTGGGTGCCCGTACAAGTAGCTGGGCCTCGTCTTCACCGCCAGTACGGACTTAATCACGAACGATTAATCAGCCACTGGCTATGGCGGGTCAGTTCCGTCAGTACCCCGTGTACTCCTTATCCTTCCGCCATAAGTCTTTTGAATTCCCTTGTCAATCAGTCAGCTGGGGGGATATCTTCCCCAGTTAAGGGGATCTTAACCACCTACACCAGTGGTTCTCTGATGGCCTGGTCAAATGTCGACAGTATGACGGCCTGCCTATGGTGGTTATCAACATTCCGGAAGACTATGGGTCTTATAGTTATGTTCAGATGACCATGGGTTGTCTGGGCGACCTGAAGGTATTTATGGCAGTGAACCGGCTCACATTGGGTGAATTTCCTTTCCCTATATAATCTATGACCATGTCATATTTTCTATGTTAATTTTATTAAATTTTTTCGTAATGCTGTTTATTACTGTTTCATTTTTTTATCCCAAGTTTTGGTTTTCATCAGTAATTGTGTGTTATTTATTTATCCATTATTTTTTATTTTATTAGTTTTGAGTTTCATTGCTTTTTCTTGTGTAGCACTCATTTTCTTTTTGTGCATCTATTTTATATTATAAGCCTATTATTTATTTGTACGTTTTATTTTTATTGTTGCCAATAGGTCAAAATCAGCTATATTTTCAGCTGTAACCTTTTTGTTATTCAAGGGGTCTTATGTACCAGAATAAAATTTATTTTTCTTTCTTTATTTCAAGTACAGACTAAAAAAAGTAAACAAAGAGTGTGGACTCTTATCGCGTGGTTCTGTAAAACTCTGCAGGGTAGTTCAGGGTATCCGTTCGGATCTGGCGTTTAAATCTCAGAGCCTCTGTAATAGAAGCTTGTACTGAACCATGGATGTTTATAGAAAGAGAGGGCAGCCTGTAGATAGCTCCTCCCTCCATGACCCAATCAAGTGTAGGCTAACACAAAAAATAAATTAATAATACAAATATATTTTAAAATAACCCTCTGCGGTCGCATTATTCTATATTAGTCCATTAATGAATGAAATTAAGAAGCATCATAAAGGATTAGTTGAAGACCAAACTAGAAATGTTCCTCACGCAAGAGCTATATAAGCCATGCGAATTTCCCATTTTTCATTATAGATGGTCATTATGAGTCAGCGCTGAAATTTTTTTTCTTTTTTTAATTGGTCATGATTTTTTTTTTTGCTTTGATTTTTTTCATTTATTTTTTTATTTATATTTTATCATATCATCAAATTACAAGATAAGTAAACAGAATGTAATAAATAAAGATTTATTTTAAAAAAAAATGTTCACGTAGGCTTCGACGGTCATCAGATATATTTACCTTTTCTTCTTCCGGGTTGGACCGTGTCAAATTGTTGATAGTTGCTGAGCTTTCGCACATCATGGGATGGCTTCTTCACAACTCTCATTCTCTTTTCAGCCCTGAAGAAGCCATCACATGATGTGGGAAAGCTCGGCAACTATCAACAATTTGACATGGTCCAACCCGGAAGAAGAAAAGGATAAAAAAATTATCATATTTTTAATCCCTAATCTCATTTGTACAAGTTTAGTTGAGAATTGGATGAAATACACACAGACATTAAGTTTTAATGAACCTATCGGAAAACATGATGTCTTTCAGTGTACGCCGACAAGGATAAATCTAAGAATACATTCCTGGTCGATTGAGGATTTCTTCATCGCATCACGACCCTAACTAGCTACATTACTATTTATGGACTTTGCTTCGAATACCATTCTTACAAGATATCCTCATTTTCAGTCCTACTTTAAATGTCACAGTCATTTGCTCACGCATATTTGATATATTCCACTCGTATGTTATCTCATCCATAATTAAAGTGCCCATATACCAAACATTTTCATCAGAATAAATACTTCCTCCTTTCACAAGAGAGATACTGTCTCTGGAGGGCGTGAACTTATTAAAGGTATAAAATGCTGACCAATAAAATTGTAGGTCGGGAAGGGTATCAACCCTTCATTCTAAAATTTTATTGGCCTGACCAGCCAGACACTCCCTGCAGACTTCATCAACCATGAAGACGGTTTTCAATAAACGCCGAAACGTTGGCATGATATAATAACTCGTAGTTAACTTTTTCCTGCTAAACTGTATAGTAAATTTCCCGTGAGAAAGTCAAGCTATACGATTTAAAAATTTCAATCAATTTTCACATATCCTTCATTATAGAAGCTAAAAATATTGTTCCTTACAAAGTGCATATACATATATATATACATAATGCTCTAGCGCGTTCATAATTTTTGTACTTTTACGCTGTTATCAACTTTTACCGTTTCCAGAGGCTATTAAATTAAATCTAATTCAATTTGATTTAAAGATGAATATAAATAAGATTAAATCATTTACTCTTAAATACAACCTGACTAATGAAATTTTTTTTTGGACTTTTTTTTAATTAATGACCGATCCTTTACTATTGATGTATTCACATGATCAATGATCTCCTGAAAGTTTTCAGACGTGTAAACTTCTCCTGAGTAAGAACGGTGAAGAACTAAAAGATACTTTCAAAAACCACGTTACAATACTAAAACAAATAGTTCAAATGGAGAGTTTTTTGACTGCAGACAGTGTTATTAGATGATTTTTGTTGGAGTTCGGTCAAGGTAGATAAAAAAAATTAACAACCCTTTTTTTTTTCTAATTTGTATTTTTTTTTTTGGATCTACCTTGACCGAATCCCAACAAAAATCATCTAATAAAGCTAATAGTTTGCTATCATACCTTCTATTATCTGTTTACATTGATTTCTGCAAACCATCCTCTGTTGGCGAGACNTTATACAAATAATAATACAAAAACTTAAGAATGGATGGGAAGATTCCAAATTCAGTATTTGATTTTTTTATTTTTTTTCAAACCTTGTAATGATTTTTTTTATTGATTTTAAATTGGATTATGGACAGGAGAATTTTAGTCGAAGATAAGATGGAAAAGTCTAAAACTACCTTTTATTAATAGTGCTAAAAAACATGAATAGAATATAATGAATGTAAAATCAATTTACCTAATTTTTATGATCTCTAACATTTAACGTAAAGCAAAATACTTGTGAAATATGAATAATTAATTTTATAGACCAAAATACAATACAATATGAAATGTAACGATTAACTCATCTAACATTCTAATATAAATAATCTAAAGTGTTATTATCACTACCAATGAATATAGAACTATCATACCTTCTATTATCCGTCTTCATTGGTTTCTGCAAACCATCTTCTGTTGGCGAGCGCTTTAGGACATTGTCCATCTTCTTGGCCGAATACATGTGTTCACTGTTCGAAATCGCTCGCCAACAGAAGATGGTTTGCAGAAACCAATGAAGACAGATAATAGAAGGTATGATAGTTATATATTCATTGGTAGTGAATATAACCTTTTAGATTATTTACCTAATAGTTTGTTATTACACAGATAGTATGTCCCTTGATGCAATGTACTTCTTGTTTCCGTCAAGCACCTTCGGTCATAGCTATACGTACATAGCTTACGACCAGTCAAGTTGAGTCGGCCACGTTCTATTGAATATGTTCCTCACTACATTTCCTCCCCACTCATTTATCAAAAGCGGATTTCACTTCCACGTGAGGAATTGCCTTGTTCAAATCGGTACGGGTATAAGACGATGAGAGTCGTCACGATTCGTACGGCGATAAAAGGGAGTCTGGAGGATTTCTGCAACTCTTCGAATAGTGGTCGAAGTGGCCTCTCACCTCGGAGGGGGGTCATGGCCCCCTTACCACCGCAAGATGGCGCAGTGTGTGTCTGATCCATCGCTTACAAGGCGGGAAGCTGTCCTGCGAGCCTGATAAGACTCCTACCTACCTCTGTGGCATTCCAAAGAGGTATTCAGGTAAGACAGGACGACGTCACTGTGGATATGGCTTTCAAGACAACACCAAATGCTGTTATTAGGATAATAGTAGGCTGACCCCCTCACGATCGGCCATTCAATACCTCTAAGTAAATATCGATGAGATTTAACTGTGACTACCACTGGTAGTCACTGAGACTTTTTTATTTTTATATATTTTATTTATTTATTTATTTATTTTATTGCTTCTCGGCCTATTGTTTGCTCGACATAACTTACCTCTATATAAAAAGCATATTTAAACAAATAAATAAGAAATTGAAATGAGAAAATATATGTCCCAAATACACCTTAGGCCAGCGCAAAAGGGCTTAATAACTTTGAAGTTGATCTCCCAGACGAATAACTAACCAAACCTAACCTCGTTTTTTTTTATTTATTATTATTATATATATACAGTTAGCCTCTCTTTCAACCAATTACAGTCATGTAGGAAGGGGTTATCTACAGGTTACCGCCCCATTCTAAACATCCATGGCTCAGAAGACTTTTATGACAGACACCCGACGCGAAATGAGCAGATGATATTGTTTTCTATAGTTTTGATAATGCTAATAGTGAAAACTACGAATAATAAGACGAGTAATGAATTTTTGGTTAGAACTGAACTAATTTTTAAAAAAATAATAATTTAAAAACCAATTATGAGATTATTTTAGTTGGGGTTCGGTCAAGGTAGACCCAAAAAAATACAAATTTAAAAAAAAAAGTGTATTTAAAAAAAAATTATCTGCCAACGTTTCGGCTTACATTGTAAGCCATCTTCAGGGCTGCCTATCATGAAGACGAGAGAGGACGTCCTGGATCTGTGAACTTAAAGACAGAACGTCCTCTCTCGTCTTCATGATAGGCAGCCCTGAAGATGGCTTATAATGTAAGCTGAAACGTTGGCAGTTAATCTTTTTAAAAAATATACTTTTGTTAAATTTGTATTTTTTTTTTTTTTTTTTTATCTACCTTGACCGTAACCCAACTAAAATCATCTAATAATAATATCTACGGTCAAAAAACTCTCCATTTGAACATTTAAAAACCAATTATGATTTTTATAGCTAACGGGTTGTATGTATAACAGTAAAATATTATGTCAGTGTTTATTGTTTTGCACTGATTTGTGTTCATGAGATTGTGATATATACACCTTAAATTCATATATTAATTATTTTGCTATTAAATTAGTCAGCATAAAAATAATTCTGAAATCAAAACAATTTAAGAAAAGAGGATTAACAGATATTCGGTCTTGGTAGCTGAAGGATTAAAAACTTTTCTTTTTTTTAGCCAATGTTTCGACCTAAATTTCAGGCCTTCATCAGGGCTGAATATGAAACAAAAAACATACATACTTCTGCGAGAAAAATCTGACCAACACGCCCAAGAATTAACATGTATTTATTATTTGCAGTGAAATTTATTTATATATTTTACTATTTATTTTATTTTATTACTCCAAGATTAAGCAGTGTACTTTCCACACTAATTATGATTTATCGAGATAAGTGGTATTCATCATAGTATAATTAACAGTGAAATATTGATTTTTAAATTGCATTTTTTGAGAACTTTTAAATGCCTGTGTGATTCAATTCCTCTCCATCTAATGGAGTTTTTTTTTTTTTTTTTTAAAGCAAAGGCAAAAAAAAAAATAAAATAAAAATAAAGAGAGTTTGAGATAGGATGGGCGTAGCCAGAGCTGGGGTCAGGGTTCAGTGGCTGGTAGATTGATGGTGGTTGTCGGGAGCTCAATTTGTCCGCGTGCACAGATAGCAGGAGCCACCTGTCAGCCCCCTGCTGACAGATGTCCTCCCATCGTACCTGAGCCTGCCTCGCTCCCTCACCGATGTGAACTTCCAAGAGTGCTCCAGACCACACTTCTCGGAGGCGCGTCTCCAAGATAGAGTAAGGTTAGCTGTGATCCTCAATTGTCATTTCACTAAACCAGATTCCCTTTTTTTTAAAATATAGGTTAGAATTTAATTCTCTATGAAAATTAATTACTTATCATTACTGTCATACCTTCCATTGTCCGTCTTCATTGGTTTCTGAAACCAATGAAGACGGACAATTGAAGGTATGACAGTTCTATATTCATTAGTGGTGAAAATAACCTTTTAGATTATTTACTTATCATTACTGTTATTTATTAACTAATATTCAAGTTGCATTAATATTAAAAATATGCGCCTAATAGGAGAAGCTTAAAAAAAGGAGTTGGTAGATAAATTGTTGGGGTTAGGTCAAGGTTGATCCAAAAAATATAGAATGTATTTTTTATTATCTACCAACGTTTCGGCTACAATACCAGCCATCTTCAGGGCATGAAGGCGAGAGGGTACGCCTTGTTACCTGGATCAAATGTTTATGACTGAGTAAACAAAGTAGGTTTCTCCACTTTATTTATATATCGTCATTAACTTTCTAATTTTATTTTATAAGCCGAAGAGGACAAGGACTGTAAATTTATTATTGGCTCTAGATCGACTCAACCTTTTATAGTTAGTTAAATTATTTAATATTTCATTTACTATTAATTTTCCAAAAATAAAACTTTGGAAAAAGTAATTTAATTTAATTTTACACTAATTCATAAAATTTATTCATGATACTAATTTTAACGAATGTGTTAAGAATTTTTATTTTTCTTCCTTTCATTGAGTTCCAATCACCCACAGGCTTATAAAACAATTTCAGAAAAAAAAAAAATACTTCAGAGTTTTAAAGACAAACATGGATGTGATTAATTTGTAACTGCTCATATTTACAGCATCTTCCAAATAGGATCGATGTATAATCAAAGAAATTTTCTTAGTGGCTACGATACTACACGTGAATAACTTACAATTCTTAAAGGAAATCTATTAAAATCAACAGCATGCCTAGAGCGACCATATAGATATGAAGTATTTATAATTTCGTTTAAGCTGAATTCGTGTGTGTTTGCGTTTGCATGCGGTTTGGTTAACAATAATATGTTTTACTTACCAATACTTCTTCCGGTTTCAAGTGCCAAGTCCGGTGTCTTTGACTTTTTAGGTGCCAAGCTTTCGCACATCGTGTGATGGCTTCTTCAGGGCTGAATGGAGAATGAGCATTCAAGACTGAAGAAGCCATCACACGATGTACGAAAGGTGGCACCTATTAAAAACTCCAAGACACGGTTGAACCCGGAAGAAGTATTGGTAAATATGTCTGAGGACCGTGGAAGCCTACGTGAACAATAATATGTTTGACGAAGGTCAACATTTTGTGGTATATGTTTTTATTTTTTTCCATGTATTTTATTATTATTTTATATTGTATACTTGGTTGTCCATCAAGAAGGACTATTCATTTGTAGGCAACCCCAGTAAATTAAATGCTATTTCTCTTTAGAGTAGTAGTATTTTAATGTGTATCAATACATTTTTGGTGTATATATATATATATATATATATGACTGGCCATCAGTCATA
>KZ807475.1:66962-79927 GCA_000696205.2 Oncopeltus fasciatus | reverse complement strand
AATGGCATTAGCTATGTAAAATATATATAAGGAGGTTATCTCCAGTTATTAACAGTTATAACCTTCATTATTTTTAACTCCTGGTTTAACATTTTTTTAGAAACTCTGAGAATTCTGATAGTCAGAAATTCGGTCTTGGAAGCTAAAGAATTAAAAACTTTTTTATAAACAAAAATGTTTTTATGTTTAAAAGGAGAGTTTTTTGACAGTAGATATTATTATTAGATGATTTTAGTTGGGTTTCGGTCAAGGTAAATCCAGTCAGTCGTGGAATTGTGAACTTAGGGACAGGACGTCCTCTCGTCGTCCTTAAAAGATCAGACTAGAATCGGTATATTTCAAAGGGAAAGGTGGCTTGCTTTTGAGGGATTAGGAGGCCAGAATTTGCTGGAAATAGGGAATTTGTGGGGAAAATGAAGGGTACGGTATGGAATAGTGAAATGTTAACTAAAGGTGATTATTGTTTAAAATGTAAAAAATATAACTATGTGTGGAAGAAATACAGTCCTAATGGTAATAAATCTTTATGAAAAATATTTTTCAACGGGCAGATATTTGGGGAGGAATAAAACATAAGGAAAAATAAACCAAAAAGATATATCTGTTATTTCAGATACATTTTGTGTTCAGAAAATAGTTCTGTAACGTAAAGAAATTCTACAGTACGCCAAACGGATACAGCATTGTACTTAGTATTCACGGAGGTTTTGTGTAGTTTCCTCGTTAATCGTAAGTCAAGATGGATGCCGTGATAACGCACGAGTATGTCACGAGTCCTTTGGAGTACTAATAGGCTATCGATTTACTGCCTTGAGGTAGAAATCGCTTTCCAAAGAGGTTCGAATTTCCATAATTCGACCTTGCAAAGTCTATTCTATTCCGAAATCTATTCGGTGATTCCTCATGGAAAAGCCTATTGTGCTGAGTTGATTGATAGAGTTGTGTAAGTTTAATAAACTTATGAAAAAATCTGGAGTTGTACTATGCAACTTTTCAGTAAGTTATGTTAAGTTTAAGCTACCTCTTTCTGTTTTTTTTTTTTTTTTTTTTTTTTTTGCTTTTCCTTAATAAGACAGCTGAAACTTTTCAAAAGTCACTTAAAGGTACAAAATTGAATAATTAGATTTTTTTTATTAAGAAATCAGTCAATTAGCCTACAAAATATCAATTTGAAATTCTTACATAATTCATTGCGTTGTAGAATATTTCATAATTAGAGTTATTCTGATTTAATGTAAAAAAATAAGTAATATGTAAGCGTTAGGTTATTGAAAAAAAAATAATAACTTCACGTAAAAGATACAGAAGGTTTGTAAATTTTGGAAGTCCCTAATTAAAATCGAATCTCCGCATGAGTAATGTCTAACTGATCACTACTATATCTCTTAAAAATAACAGATATCAAGCTGTTATAAATCACTGATGACAGTACGCTATCGACAGGTGATCGATAGGTATTCATTATCTCTGTACTCGATTAAAAAATAATTATCGATCAGGCAGTAATAAGCAGAAAATTGAAATTCCACGAAAATATTTTAACCTTTGAACTACAGATAGGTTATATTTTGCTTGGTATTTTCTCTCTTTTTTCTATTTTTATTTATTACTCTTCAGTTTTATTTTTTTAAATTTATGAGATTTAAAAAGTATAAAGTATGACTTTTGACAATAAATTGAACAATATTCTCCAATTTCAGACTGTGTTCTACTGTTCTTAAAATCCATGATGCACAAGATCTACCAGGTTAATTCTTATAGTAGACTCCTATTGGAAACTCAAAGAATTTTAGAAAAACATTTATTTTATTTAAAAGTTTAAAGTTCCTTGTTAAAGTGATTTAACAACATATTCCCTTGAGTAGGTCCTCATCTACATCCTCCAACTTCCTACCCCTTCAACATGTCTTATTTCTTCAAAAATAAATTCATTATTTTTTTTAAATTTTTGCAATGAAAAGTATAAACATCAAGTTTCTATATTTTAAAAATAATAGAGTCAGCCCAACACTGGAAATTACATTGTTAAATATCCTTCCTAATATGCGTTTTTTCATTAAATATTAAAAGATAGAAATATTATAAAAATTGATTTTCCCACTTGTAAAATGTACNGTTTAACCCTGTAACCTCCTTGAAAGGGTAGAATGAGAAAAATCAAAATTTTCCCTTTGAAAGTTACTGCTTTCATGAACAGTTACCTCGCGGGAAGACAATGCAGAAGGTTATTCGATAGGTTTTTATTCGTGGAAAGTGAGGTTACTTTTTCTTTTTTGGAGAGAGGGAGAGAGAGAGAGAAAGAAGGAAAGAGAGATAGCGAGAGAGAAAGATAGAGAGAGAGAGAAGAGAAGGAAGAAAGAGAGAGAGAGAGAGAAAGAGAGAGAGAGAGGGATGCCGAAATATTTAGACCTGAGAGGTTTTCTTCTTTTTCCTTTTTTTTCTCTTTTTTGGAATGAGGCATTGTCCGATAGGTCGCGTAGGAATCTTCTTCCTCTTCGACCACCCTCTTCTGGTAATTCGCTGTTAGCAATTCTTTTTATTTATTTTTTTTTTATTACTTTTTTTATTATTAAATTCCTTCATTTACTATCTATCTTTAATGAAACATTGGAAATATTCTTGATTAATTGTTTTTCGGATTTTTTTTTTTTCTCTTCTGTTTGTATTGAACTAGAAGAACTCTGCTCTTGCGTATACCAACCTCTATTTGGGTACCATTCTTCATTAGATAAGAGGGAATTAAATACTAGGTGACCAAAAGGTTTTGTTGACCTCACATCTTCCTTAGTGTGCCGCGGTTCGTGAATAAACACACTCAAATATGAGTTTTCCTCTCTAGCTATCTATGGCTTGTATGGCTTGTAGCGGGAATTTTTTTTTTTTTTTTTTTTTTTTTTTTTTTTTTTTTTTTTTTTTTTTTTTTTTTTTTAATGTGTTAAGCGGACCTTAGAAAAATAATCTTCGATGGCGTCAATCAATTATATTATTAGAACAAAATTTCTTCATAAATAATTCAGGAAACTCCAGTTATTCGTAAAATGGAATGATATGCAGACAGTAAGCTGTTGCCCTGTTATCCAGCCAGTTTAAGGTGGATTCCTCGATTGGTACTCCATCTTGGTCGTCTCCAGTGGCTACCTAGTCAGCTGCCGCCGGGAAATGCTAATGTGAATGGCATTAGCTATGTAAAGACCACGGCTTACAACTAACCTCCATGTTCCGATAATGTTGTCCATTTGAAAAGAAGAAGAAGAAAAAAAGGCCAAAGAGAGAGAGAGAGAGAGAGAGAGAGACACTTCATCTATGTCCCCCTTTTTGATTTGTTGGTGGTTCTTTTGAAAAACTGAAACTCTGGTTTTGACTAGGGGCTAAGGCCTACTAATACTATTAGATGGAAACAGCTGGTCGCGCTCTTATCTAAAATATACAAAGAGCTAATATTTAGATCAAAGGCATTTACAAAACTAATAAATCTTGTACAGTTTTTATAACACAAACATAATTCTTTTATCAATTTAGCGACTGCTGGTACGCTTATTTAACCTCAACCTGTTCTCTATAAAGATATATAAAAACACATATACATACAACAGATTCACATAGATAAACTTATAGNATTATAATTTATATTTTCTTCATATAATACATTTATTTAAGGGCAAAGTTAGTATTTAGGTAAGCTTAATCTAAAGGAATTCACTGTTTTAATAAAATAATTACATCTGCATAAACATTGAAGGTCCTTTTTTTTTTCTTCTTTTTTTTTTTTAACACTCCAAGTATGCAAAACTATGCAATGTTTGCGTTCAAGCCGGAGCATTTATTTGCAAAATATTATTTTGACTAAAGATTTAAAATTTTTGGTTTGTACAAATGTGTCAAGATAGACGGAATAAAACGAGTCATTAAGGACATGTACTTATTAATAAACAATTATAGGTTTAACCTTAATGTAACCATTCGCCATCGAAACTGCTATCCAAAAGGTGACGGCAATATAACACTGCCGAGTATTTTTTTTTTTTTTTTCATTTTTTAATTATAATCTCCCCCTTTTTTTTTTTTTTTTCAAAATTCGCCAGAGAGAGGTTTTCATTCGAATTTTTGCTAAACGAAAACCCTGTACAATGAATTAAAATAAAACCTTAAGATTTAACCACCTCATAATGATATATTGACAATGTCATTAGGTCATTAGTTGACCTATGGTCGGCTTATAGTCTCTCAAAACTTTGGGTTTTCCCAAATTATGAAGTATTTAATCTTCAAAAAATTATAGTTTACAAAAAATTATTACATTTTAGGATGTCCGATTCTATTGTTGCGGGTGTAAGATCTTCTACAAATATTTATGGATGATCGAAATTAATCTCCAAGAAAAACTATATATTACAGAAACGACCTACAGAATTGAGATGAGAGAAAATAATAATGCACTTCGCAATTTGTCTGAACTCCAAAAAAGTCATATGCAACTGTTTGTTTGTTTCAGCAATTTTAAATATTTAAAACTCAATTAACACCCTTATAGTTGTTTTATGTAAAACTAAATTGTTAAATTACTAAGCCTTTACAAATAGAACTTAAATCCACAATTTGTTGTAGTGATTATTAATTTTCATAACTATTATCATAGTATATTTAACTATTACCTTAGAAAATATTAATATATTGATTCTATATTGGGAGTTTAAAAGGCTTTCATTTTTTTATCCAAATGTCGAAATAAAAATAGTTATTTATAAGTGTTGATCAAGTGAAAACCTTCAGGTTATCATAGAACAATAATATAGAACAATAATTTTAATACAAAACAAAACAAAGTGAAGTAGATAAAGGTTTAATTTAATTTATATAATTAAAAATTTTAATGTAAAATATAATTCAAGTTTCATTTTTTGAGAAGAGTTATAGTTCAAATCCAGTATTCTAAATGTCAACAAGGCGGAGTAGTGTCTGACATCTAGCGGAAGTTAAGTAAACTAATGTCCCTCTTTTCTTTTATTACACTCCGACTCTATTAATAAAGACATTTAAGTACTCTTACTGAATATTTATAAATTATGAAAAAATAAATCAAATTTATTAATAGTTAATTTCATTAAGAAGAGTTTTTTTTTATTAAAAAAATTACTTATAAAATCATTTAATTTAGACAAAACCAAATATATTTAATAGTATACATAATATTAGTGATGAATAAACAAGTAGAGTTTACAAAATTTCTAATTATCTTTACATTTGCATGTATTAAAATAATAAAACTATTAATAAGCAAGTAAAGATTTAAATGTTTGGTTTTAATAATTATTTAATTATTGATTGTCAAAATCTAATTATATAATTACAGAGAAATTAAAAAGTACTCAATTATAAACATAAATTACTCCAACTTATGTTCATAGGTCTGAATAAGCCAAAATTTTAAATAAAATAAAATAAAAAATTTCTAAGTAGTCTTGATGATAATAAAATAGTTGAAATAATTGAAATTGAAATGAATGCATAATTGAAATGAGTAATAATTCTTGATAGTAAATTACGTCAGATGGTTTTATTTTTCAATGCTTTATCAACTCATATAAATTTAAATATTTGCATAAGTTAATATTAATAGTTGCATAGTAATAGATTAATATATATTATTTTGTATAAGAAAAACAAATAAATAAATCCAAGCCAAGAATATAAGCTATTTTAATTCATTTGTTCTGAAATTATGAATGAAGTAAATATATACTCCAAATTGCCTGATTTTATTCCTTATTAAAATACATATACTCTGTATTTCAATATTCATTTTTTTCTTAAAATTTATTTACTTACAAAGAAAAAAATATCTCCTGCATATATGAACCCATAAAAACACATTATTGAACTATACATTAATAAGTATACAAAATCCAAATAAATCACTACAATTTCTGAAAAGAAAGAAATAGAAAAATTCAAATATGCTTTTGATTCTTCTCTATGACATTAAAATAAAATTATTTTTAAGTAAGTGAGATAAAAAAATAACATTTAATTCTATTTAAATATCACATACTAATTTTCAAGAAAATGAACATTTGGAATGTTAAAATATGTATCAACCTACATATTGGGAGTCTGGTAAACAGTAACTCTTATAATGATGAAATAATATTCAATTTTTTTTTTCCCCCCTGGAAATATGATTTTTGTTTTTGGAGATTAACATCTTAAAGGAAAGCTGAACTCCTCATTTAAAGATTTTTTTTGGTTGTTTTTTATTATGTAAAATAAAAATGAATGAATGTTTCATTTTAACGTGAAATACATTAACTTCTTTATGAAAGATTGTTATAAGCCTAGTTTTTTGTATAATTTTTGCAATAAAAATCTTTCCTTGATTCAGTTTCTTATAATGAGATTGCATTCAGTATAAGAAATAGGCAATAAAAATCTTTAAATATTATTTATACAAAATAATTTAAGTAAGTCAAAAAAATTAGTACATTTCAGAATTTTATATTGTTTTAAAAATAACTGATTTTTATCTTTAAAATTATTGTTCTTTCAGTTCTTTTTATAAGTGGATTTTCAAATACATATTTTTGGTACCACAGTTAAAGAATACCATCCATTTAAACTTATTTTAAAACAACAGACTTTTAGCAAATAAATCATTTTGCAAACATTCTCCATTGTTATTTATGTATGATTACAATTGCAGCTTCAGGCTTTATTCGCAATAGAATTGTTTTAGAAATCATGTTAGAATTAATGTGCAATTAATTAATCTTAGATATTTATTGTGTAATTTATATCTAAGAATGTTAGCTCATGGGATTCGAATGAGACTACTAATCTAGGGGAACAGGAATGTCTAGGTTTTAATCCCACCCTGGGCTGATTTAAATCAAGAATTCAATGCCAGTTCAGTGCCGAATATGTTCAGAATAAATAGAATGACACAAATTTGAATTATTGAGATTTTTTTTTTTTTAATTTAAACAGTGTTAAGTTCTTTTCATAATGTGATAGCAAGCTTTTGTTGTTAAAGCATAAGTTTTACATTGTTAAGTTATCCACCCTTTAAAAACTAGCTAAACAACATAGAAAAGAGCAAATAGCAGTGCTTTCACATACATATTTATTTTTTTCTGAATCTATGTGAATAGTCAGAAAATCAGAGAGTTTTTGGGTTCAGTGATAGATTACACAGCCAGTTGAAAACTTTGCATTAAGTGGCTATGTTCTATTAGGGAATTTCTCCATTCTCTTTTTTTATTGAGCAAAAAACTAGTTATAAACACAGAAAAAAAAACTAACTTTCTCTTCCTGTAATGTAGTTGGAAATCTAATATAAATTATATTGTCCCATAACAGTTGTATATTAGGGTTATTAAGGTTTCACTCCTTTTTTAGTATCGATACTTTGTATTGACTTTTTTTGTCCTGATCGTTTTGTTATTTAAAAATATTGTCCTAATCCTGACCACCATCAGAGATCCAATTGCCCAAAGTAGCCCTTTAGCCGAACCTAAAAGACAATGACCACTGTCCTAGATCAGAAACTATAAAGGTGGACAGGTGGAAAAGGATAGGCCATCCTCAGAGGCAGAGGGAAAGGTCTGGTGTAGGGTTACCCCAGTCTGGGCCAGTTAGGAAGCCATCGATTTGTCGGATCTTAAGTCCCCGCCTGAAAATAATACCTCGTTAACGGGACTTCTTATCTCTTTGTCCATGGCTGTGTGACGTCAAACCACGCATCTTTTACAGCACTCTCGATGGAAGTGCATTCTATTTAAGGAATTCTCCAACGTTTTGTTCACTTTTAATGAATTACAGACACCTGACTCCTATAAGTCTAGATTATAAGCATTATCGTTTTTCCAAATTTATTCTAAATAATAATTTTACTGGCGGGAAGGGCAGATCACTCAGGTTAAAAAACCCTCCTCTCTTCCCCCCAAAAAATAAGAAGTGAAAGTGGATTACAGTTTAAAACACTGTCTATTCTCGTACTAATCCTAAAGATATATTTAGACCATAGATAACATTGTTATCAATAATCATTATTCTAAATGTGAACACATATATAATTGTATATATTTAATATTAAAATTTATACCAATAGTGTGTTTCCCCATTGACACCAAAGATATTTAAGGACGACTGAAAGTGTCAGAGTAAAAAACGTATTTCACGACTGAATAATCACCAATCGATTTGATTGATAAAGCGCAAATGAAATAAATTGGCTAATTACAAAGTAATTAGACACAAGCTGAATAATGATTGGTGATTAGTTACAAAACAATCTGCTGTATATTAATTGGTTTTC
Source organism: Oncopeltus fasciatus (assembly GCA_000696205.2). Classification (NCBI taxonomy): domain Eukaryota; kingdom Metazoa; phylum Arthropoda; class Insecta; order Hemiptera; family Lygaeidae; genus Oncopeltus; species Oncopeltus fasciatus. Next base: position 71,616 of record KZ807475.1, on the reverse strand, counting down.
CATAATTTATAAACATTCGTAATTAAAACACTTTTTTTTCCCATTGGAAATTCAGCATATTTCTATCACACTTTTACTTATATTACTATCTACAAAATTATAAAACTAATTGTTAGTATAATATAATTTGAATATTGAGATCCTTATTTATCAAAGCCGGTGGACTTTGTTGCCTATAATGGGAGGGGTGCCCTCTTCCCATTTTGACCATAATTTAAAAAATATTAATGTAAATAATTATAGTAATTTTAATGTCAACAGCATGTATACCTATGGTCATTTAGGCTTATTGAGCAGGGACTTTCTAGAAATTACCTCCCTATTCTTTAACCCTATGGTTTTAGGTAAGGTTTTTTTTTTTTAATATGCATTGGCTGTAAAAAAAACAAACAATAGTAATAATTATAATAATAAATAAAAAAACGATATGCAACAATAAAAAGGAGGATGAAACTATCTTAACAGTTATTAAAGTTGACAAATTTCTTATGCTAAAGTAAGTGTACAAGTTCTACTTCAGTTACCTGAAAAAATATCTCGAAAATTTGAATCCCCATATTTACTGTACTCTTATAATTAACGACTTTCTTATTGTTATACGATTTTTTTTTTTTATAAATTAGTGAGAGAGATATAATAAACAAATATCGTAAATGATAATGATTTATAGTGGAAAAATAGTCAGGATTCGTTCAATGAATTTTAAATAATAAAAAAAACATATTTGACAAACAAAACATTGACCAACGTTTCGACCTGAATTTCTTCAGGACTGTGTATCAAAGTTAACAAAAATGATTAAAAAAATTAATCAAACAAAAATGTAACAAAAGTGTGTGTGTGTGCGCGTAATTATAAATTTAAATGTACACATAGCTATAGGCCTATTGAAGAAAGAGAGACCACGTACACTTAATAAGGAGTGTTCGGATAGGTAAGACTGAATGGGATGAGAGAGAAAGAGTTATCGGAAGGAAGGCGGTGCTTTTGAAGGGAAGGGCGGTACAGAGACCTTACAAAGTCAAATACAAAGGACACAATTAGTACAATCGCTGTTACCATTCACCAGCGATGCTAGCGGAAACACGAGCTACTACAGAAGGATTCCTGAAGACTGCTCTCAGGATGACAAAGACTTCTTGAAACTTTTAAGTAATAACCGATATGTAAAAAATCTTCACCAAATCTAGAGAAGCTTTGTGTGTGTGTGTGTGTGTGTTTTCAGAAAACCCTTGCGATGTCAATTAATATGATAAATAAAAACCGGACGAAGAAAGAAGCTAGTACATAGGAAAAAAATATACAGTTTCCAAATTTTTGGGGAGACTGCTCTCACCCTTCTTCAAAGAAGAATGAAGAGAGAAACACTCAGAAACAGAATTCGGAAATGCTCTTTATAATTTTTCCTTTTTTTTTCTGTGTCTTCTTATATATATATATATATATATATTAAATAAGAATAGATGAGGGAAAGAGTGAAGTGAAATTTTTTGGGCCCTTCGTCAGAGAGGAGTAAAGAGAGAGGGGTGTGTTCACTTACCTCTTTTTTATTCTTCTCTCGACCTTTTAAAATAAAACCAGTCATTTAAGATTATTGCTGTCCAGCTTTAAAATGAGAAATCTGCTTCGGTTACGCAGCTCATGCGTGATGCTAATTTTATTTTATTTTTAAAAGAATAAAATTTGTACCCTAAAATCTTGATTACAATTTTCTTGAAGTAGGTAAACATGCTATCATACCTTCTATTATCCGTCTTCATTGGTTTCTGCAAACCATTTTCTGGCAGTTGAATATAGACAGTGACAGTGAACACATGTATTCGGCCAGAAGATGGACAATGTCCGAAAGCGCTCGCCAACAGAAGATGATTTGCAGAAACCAATGAAGACGGATAATAGAAGGTATGATAGTTCTATATTCATTGTTAGTGAAAATAACCTTTTAGATTATTTACCTAGGTAAACACGCCTTTAAAACCTTTCGTACTATTACTATTTTTATTATTGTTTTAATAGAACTAAATTACATTAATACATATAGTCCAAGAGACATATTTTTTTACTTCATTAACTTCAAGACAGGGAGAATAACTTTTCCTGAGTAAAAAGTGAATACTTTGAATAGTGAATAGTTGTAGAAATTACACTAGAGGGTTTTGAAATAATATAATAATAAGTCTTAGATTTTCTTCTAATTTATTTAATGTGATAACTCTCAGTGCGAAGAATTAAGAGAGATGTCTGACCACTCCTTGTAAGGGTGCCTACACTAGCGTTGCAGGTGGTAGCCTTAATCGGCAATGACATATTTCAAACCAAACAGGCAGAGATAAGAACAGGACAATGAAAGGGTGTTAATAAAACACAATCTTGAATTATTGATTCCAGGCCTGTCCTGTCTGAATATTCATAGAGGGAGAGAAAGAGATAATGAAGCAGAGGAGAGAAACTTTATTCTTCCAGCATGCACAATAACAATTGACAATACATGCTCATAATAAGTTTGTAAATATGCCGCTTAGGGGTGGCTGGTCCAATCCGAGTAAGCAGTTCCGAGATACATTAATATATTTCTGCACTTATATATCTGTACCTTTGCTTTCACTTGCTTCTAAAGATAGTCTGTCAGCTACAAACTGGGGTACACTATGCATTTACTAGGGGGGGTGTAAAGGTAACGTATACAATTTGTTGGGGAAACTGCATAGTGATATCATCTTACATAATAATTAGATGAATAGGATTTTTTTAGCTCGAATATTCCAATTCGCACTCAGGAATATCTCAGTTTTACCCTGACAGAAATACTCATGAGCTCTGAATATTAGTTATTTATAGTACCCAGTCTTAACTAATAAAGAAAAAGAAATCGTAATAAACTTGGAGTTTTCAAGTTGATAAAAATATATTTATAAATAATACTTGAATTAGTAAAATGATTAATTCAATTATTCGCAATAAATATATTTTTTTATTATACATTCTAATATGCATCTTCATTGGTTTCTGCAAACCATCTTCTGTTGGCGAGCGCTTTCGGACATTGTCCATCCTCGTGGCCGAATACATGTGTTCACTGTCACTGTCTTGAATGCAGACAGTGACAGTGAACACAAGTATTCGGCCAGGAAGATGGACAATGCCCGAAAGCGCTTGCCAACAGAAGATGGTTTGCAGAAACCAATGAAGACGGATTACGAAAGGCATGATAGTTCTATATTCATTGGTAGTGATAATAACCCTTTAGAATATATTTTTTCTTTGCGAATAAGAGATAAACTGGGGTCTGAGAAGGACACTGACATGTGCTGTAGCTCTGATAATGATTTCCTTGGTCCCGAAAGCTCTCAGACTTTATGAATAAATAAAGAGTCGTGATTGGGGTAGTCATGATACCATTTATTTTTGAAATAACTTAAGATATATATTTTAAATAATAAATAAATTAATTTTCTTTCTACATAATAGCTGTCTGGTGGAGGTTCTCAATCAAAGGGTAAAATAATTAACAATAACTATAACTGAACAACTTCACAATTATTTCACCCAATTTTGAAATAAATTTATCAATATAACAATAATAAATGCGTACAACAATAATGAAGGCTTTGCTGGGAGGATTGTTGTGTTAGTTTGAAATATTTAATTCCTTTAGAGATATTTTTTGGACTGTAAAGTGACATAGAATGGGATGTGGCTCATTTCTCCCACGTGGATGCATATAAGATTAAAAAATAAACCTTCTTTTAAAAAATACGTCATCTTTTATCAGTTTAGCGATCTTATCACACTTAACAATGAACGTCCATAGCTCTGGTTTAAATTTTAGTTAATCCTTTATTTATATATTGGTGTTGCGCAAGACTCTTGGGCAAAAATCCTGGGATGAGGATTCGCATATCAGGGTTACTTTTTCATTCTGTGCATCTGTTTCTAATGACCCAGAAGGAGACTTGTAAGCTTCAGATGATCACTCATTCTTTTTTCCCCTGGGCCTCTGTGGCCTTTAGTGAAACTGATTCTTCCTTGCACAATCTCCACTGACATTTTGCCCCTTTATACGACCATGTGCATATGTCCTGCTCTATAAAATCGGTTTATACAACATACTACATTCCATCCGGTCTTCTGGACTACTTGGATGGCACGGCCGGCTTCGGCCTTCCTTTATGGGCTGGCTCCTCGCAAATGAATCAAAGGAGCTGTTACTCGAAGCTCATTCACGGTTCCCAGAGATTCATGATCTACAAGACAGGATCCTGCGGTCTCCCCTCCCCCCTCCCCCCCTGACACGAAAAAAAGTATAAGAACAGGTGAAACTCGTCCCTCCATTTAACAGCTGATAAAACTACCTCGTAAATAACGCGACCCTTGAACAGCCACTTCCACTGGTTTTTTTGTAACTTTTTTTTTTTCGGTTTTTAGTATTAATCAGTGCTAGGTTGAGTTTTAGGTATTTATGCTGTCTTCATACAGCTTTTTCTTTTTATATTTTACTTTGCATACATTTTATATGTGTCTCGAGTAAGACGGTCTTTTTTTTTGTTTTCTATTTACTTAACAAAGGACAGGATATTCTCATTGCATAGTAACCTTCATAGATTATAACCTGTATAAATTATATATTATATATCTACAGAAGGATTCCTGAAGA
>KZ807475.1:47275-66906 GCA_000696205.2 Oncopeltus fasciatus | reverse complement strand
TATATATATAATATGTATAAATTATATAAAGCTGCAGTACTTTGTATAGCCGCTAATTTATTCAAATGCCAGCCAAAAATATACAAAAAAAATTTAAGAAACCCTGAACACATTTTAGTATACGTTCTGTTGTTTTGTCTAATTTTGACTGCATAACTTTCATGTTTCCCTGAAAACAGTCAGACAAACACTGACAAGTCCTTTGAAAAATTTCTTAAGTTCAAACAAAAGAGAAGTTATATAGATAAGTAGAATTATTTATTTATGTAACATATATATTGTTTTTGTCGAAAATAAATTTATTCTAAAATTCATTCTAAAATATTTACGAAATATACATAATGAGGAAATTAGAACACGATATAACTGAATATAACAAGGAGATTTATATAATTTACATTATATAAAAATTTCATAATGTATAATTTCAGAGAAATTAAGGAAAATTTCAGAGGAAAATAATATTTTATTTACAAATTTTGAAAATACATTGTTTTGTTTTGGTTCTCTATTAATAATTGAATATTTTATACATTTTCTTTGAAAAATTTCTACTAAGCATTTTGGATACTTAAAATCTTTCTAATGGTTTAGAAACTGTAAATTTAAAAAAATTGAAATTGCATTGATGTTAAAATGTTTTAAATATTTACAGAATTTTTGCAATTTTTCATCAATATTTCATCAAAGCTAATCTACGGTTATAGACTAAAAATTTTATTTAAATTAATTTGTGTATCACTCAAAAATATGAAATATTAAAATTAGTATCGCCAGAATAAGACCAGTAAAAACGCAGGGACCTTAAAAATTTTCCGGGAGTTTTGAAACTGCTACCACTTCAATAAGGAGTAATTTACAAAGAAAACACATAACTTTAAATTGTCTGAGACATCATGGCCTGCACTGCGTGTTCGAGTCCTGTCCTGGACAGACTTTTATCGTAAATTAATTATCTTAGTGCAGAGCTTTCTTAAAATATGACGGTTAAGTGTCGATAGCTCCTCCTTCATGCTATAGGTGTGGTGTGTGTGTGCGTGTGCGTGCGTGTGCGTGCGTGTGTGTGTGTGTGTGCGTGCGTGTGTGTGTGTGTGTGTGTGTGTGTGTGTGTGTGTGTGTGTGCGTGTGTGTGTGTGTGTGTGTGTGTGTGTGTGTGTGTGTGTGTGTGTGTGTGTGTGTGTGTGTGTGTGTGTGTGTGTGTGTGTGTGTGTGTGTGTGNGATTTGCAACTTTTGACGAGAGAGTGCGCCTATATCCTCATTCTCAAAGCCACTTCAAGACATGGCATCAATTGCCAACAACAAGAGGATTAGGGAAAACCCAATCCCCTTTCCCTTCCTTTGAGTCCCTTCCACTACACAATACCCATACTCTAGTCTTTCTTCACTCCTCACTGACGAAGAACGAGAGATCCCCCAAAATTTTACTATTGTTATTTTTTTTATGATTGTGTGTGAGCACTCCACTCTCGTGTGTGTGCGCGCGTGTGTGTTTCTTCATTTATTTATTTATAGTACATAGGCAATTTGGTCATTAAGTTATCTTTCTCGGAATAAAAGTTGCTGGGGATCCTTCATTCTATCCTTTAGAAATTATCATTCCTTCTGGGCAAAATATATTGGTAAGAGACAATAATTAAGAAGTTAAGTAATTGTTATCACAATATTATCGCGAGTCTTAGAATATTTTAATTTCCTTCTCAAATAATCCCTGGCGTATGCTAATTTTGTCATATAAATAAAGACATTTGTAATAGCGAATATGGAATATTATAACGACTCTTTGAGGACTTCCAACGTACATCAACTGTGGCAGGCATGCGGGTATCATAGATCAGATATTTCTCTTGTCATTTATTTATTAATTTATTTTTTGTTTGCCGGTCTACTACAGAAAAAATAATAAATCCAACTAGTCAATAAGGATTGTCGCTGTACTTGGCCTTATTAACAAAAAATAAAAATTCCTTAATGCGTAAAGTATTATTCAGTTCTCGTGTGATTTTTAATTAATTAAAAAGGGGCAAAAATATAAAACCTATTTTGATCTTACAATCCAAAACGGATACCGAGGGTATAACTTATATATANAATAATTTTTTTCTTAATTAAAAAGGATTTATCTTTCTTTCATGCATCTTAAATTCTAGTCTGATTCACAAATGGTATGGCACAATTTCCAACAATGTATTCATAGTTACAGTAAGCTATTTTATCCAAAAATTTGTCTTATAAAAGAAATTTCAATTTCTAATAAGTAATAATATTATCAATTTAATTCAAAACAAGAGAAATATTACAGTAAGGGATTTGGAGTTTGTTTGTTTTAATTATAGAAGAAAAATATTTAAAGTAATTATTCAAGAGTGACTGTAATCTAATGTACCTGGGAAGAAGTGCATTAAACAGAATTTTTCCACGAAAAATTCAGGATTAACAGTGCTTTTTCAGAAGCCACCAGCTCTATAAATTTACGAGAAATCCTCATAATTTATTATATATTTTCAACAATTGATATAATTATCCATTACTACATTATAGTCATTAAAATGACTGACTGTAGATAGAATTCTACTTAAAAGCGGAGCTCTACCCATAGTCAGTTATTTAATAATAAGAATCTCAAGATAAATTAGTATTAGATATAATAATAGATTAATATATATCAATAGGTAACAGGGCACATTTTACTGGTTATATCAGGGAAAAGAAAATGGACAGTCGAAGTCAGGTCAGCAATACTTCTTCCCGTCTTTGTATGCTTATGGAAGTTTTAAAAGGCCTAACGGTACGTTTAACCTAAATATAATTTTCAATCATCCCTCTAAATTAATATGTATAAGTATTAATAATTTTGATCATTTTATGTAGTTTTAATTTTTTTTTTTTTTTTTGCAACTATTTGACCGCCAAGATTTATGAGAGGTTATTCAGTGATTCAGTTTTGGAATCCCTTACTAAACTCTCCTCATTAAGTAAAATTAGTTTTAAATGTTTTATCACGACTTGAGAATTCCCCGATGCTTATCACATCAGCCTTCCTGATACTGGTATTCTGGAGATTCGAGTTACAACTGCGGGATTCCATAATTTTGTATGAATGGGGGGGAATAGCTCGTCCAGCTGGGGGTAAATTTGCCAAGTCTTGTTGAGTGTCTCATTATTTTTGATGTAATATACAAGGCGGAATACATTATTCCGCCATTTCAGGGGGGACTGCCAGGAACTTGAATGGTGTTGAGGAGTATCGTGGTCGTAGAGGAATTTTAATAACTGATTAAACCTGCGAAAGAAATTCTATCCCCTAGAGTTCTTTTGTTTGTTTTTCTTTCCTTTTATTTTTTTTTTTTTTTACTTCAACATCTACTCATAAACTTTTTTCTTTTGTGACTCTAGTCAGTGCAAAAATATGTTAATATTTTGAATCTATAATTTTTCTTTTTCAGGATACACAATTTTTGCTAAAATTTTACTGTGAAAATTCCTCATATTCTTCAGTCGTCCTCTAGCCTTTAAACAATAATGATATTAATTATGATTATTAATGATTTTCCACCCCAACTCCTGAACAGAAAAATCCTACCTGCAAAACGAACCTTCCACCCTAAACCTAAATCTCCTAATGCCCAAACTCCTAACCTGGTTACTGGATATTTCCCCGGGGTAGAAGGTATCAAGTCCAAGATACACGATGCCCTTCCTATTATTCTGAAAAATCCATCCACCAGCTCCCTACTAACAGAAAACCTGACATTACGTACAGGAAACCCCCCACCCTCTAGGATATACTAAACAGAAAAGAAACTGTCTTCCAAAACTCTCAAAAATTTACAAAAACAAGGTACTTGGCCTTGTAACAAAAGCAGATACTTATCCTGTCCAATTATAAAAACTGGCAACACGTTCTCCACTTAACATTTAAGATCCAATCCTCATCAACATGCACATCCAAAAATGTGTATAACTGCTTCAATACAAATTTTTTCATGTTTTTTACGTAGGAAAATGTACTACGCCTAAACCTCAGAATTAATAATCACACAGCATCCTGTTCAGAACCACAGTCCCATCTTCCCATAGACACGACTTCAGATTTGCAACTTTTGACGAGAGAGTGCGCCTATATCCTCATTCTCAAAGCCACTTCAAGACATGGCATCAATTGCCAACAACAAGAGGATTAGGGAAAACCCAATCCCCTTTCCCTTCCTTTGAGTCCCTTCCACTACACAATACCCATACTCTAGTCTTTCTTCACTCCTCACTGACGAAGAACGAGAGATCCCCCAAAATTTTACTATTGTTATTTTTTTTATGATTGTGTGTGAGCACTCCACTCTCTATCCCACCTGTTCTTGATTACTATATAATCGCAGCCGCGAGTGTTTCATTTTCCATTTATACTTTATATATACACACATATAAAATATTATTACGAATTTAGGTAGATTTTTGGATTATATTGACGTCATAGTCAATCTAAAACAAAGCTTAGTTGTCATACCTTTTACGCTTATAGTTCTCTTCGGCTTGTAAATTATATTCCGTCATCTACTCTAATTCATACCTATCGTTAATGGTATTGGGGAAATCTGCTTTGACTATGCAGCTCCTGCGTCACAGAATTTTTATTATAAAACTTATAGATGTAGGAGGGTNGGGGGGGGGGGGGGGTAGTAATAGAAGAAATTAATTCTACAGGTTGCCGCTATTCCATTCTAAACATCTATGACTCAGAACAAGCTTTTATCAATCGATATTGATGCGGATTCGAACCGGATCGAAGATGATTAGAGGGAGATCAAATAAATTTTATAAAATTTCCGTAAAAATTATTCTTATGAAAAAATATATAGAACATAATTTTCACATTTGCGAAAAAGAAAAGGGAAAGAAATATCTTAACGATTAGAAATTTTTTTTTTTTTTTTTTTTTTTTTTGGCAAATCAACCACTTTTTATTATTGCCTCAATGCGGGTGAGGTGTGAGAGATATTGTTCGTAAGTCTCTTAGGGGCGAAGGGGAGAACAGAGGCCAGAAGGAAGGACCCTAACGGCGGTGACACCACCCGGACAACTCTCTCATGTTTATCAACGCATGCTTTAGTAAATGTAGACGAAAGGTATTTCTGCGAAGTGCGCATGTGCCTGCTCCATCCACAGTCCATCAAGCCTTGGGCCTCAGTCAGCGATACCGCCCCCACCAAGCCCCCCCCCCCCTCCTGCCCATATCACCATTCCACAATACACTCTCTCACAACCTGTTTCTATTTGATACTGAGCAGTAGATATATTTAAAATAACCATTATTTATGGATAATTTATATGCCTTTATATAAATTAGTAGCAAAGTTAAGGAGATTTTCAATTTTTCGGTCCCATTATCTCCTAAGATCCCAGATAGGTTATTCTTCACGCAATATTTAAGTCTCTGTTCTTCGCAAAGCATACATTCAATAAGCATGTGTTGTACTGTAACTTGTACTCCACATGAGTTGCACATGGGATTCTCTCGCCATTAGATGGCCATTGTGTCACTCTGGTGTGGCCTAGTCGAAGTCAGGTCAGCAATACTTCTTCCCGTCTTTGTATGCTTATGGAAGTTTTAAAAGGCCTAACGGTACGTTTAACCATTCGCAACTTATCATCCCTCACAGTATACCATTTTTTGTACGATGAAGGCGATTAGGTTAGAAATTGTTAGTAGGTCTTCGAGTTGGCCGTGGGTAGAAGCAATCCTTTCAACTGTATCTGCTTCTTCGTTTCCATAGATACCGCAGTGGCTCGGTACCCAGATAAATTTAGTGTCTATTGACATTATCCGCAGTGCCTCTATGCTTTTAAGAATTTTAATGATTAAGCGGGTTGGTGGAAAATGGTTGGTTTAAAGTTAAAATTGAGGACAGCGAGCCAGTGCAAATAACTATAGTCTTGCCGGGGATCGCAGCCTCTTATTTATAGCTGTTAATTCAGCTGTATAAATACTTGCAACTAAGGTTAGGAAAAACTAATAAGAAACGCGGTAAAATTAGAAAATTGACGGTGAAAAACATTTAAATCAAGTTGAGCCACATAAAATTATCTACCATGATTGATACATAAATTACATCTGATTAAACTGTGTAGTAATATGCAAATCATAATTAATTATACTTTATAGCAAAGGTTTACAACGCTCTTCACCGAGTTATCTCAAGTATAACTGAGTAGGAGAATATTTTTATTTTTATTTTTTTTTTTTTAAGCACAGAGGAACGAATGTTTTTTAATGTATGCATATTTCACCGATGCAATTCTCTGAATATAAGGTTCATGGTGTACTCCATATGCAAACTATGGACGTTATCAAACGAAGAGGAATATTCTATATTCCATTAATGTCAGCTCGAAATGAATATTTATTCGATTATTATTTCGAATCGATTTATTTATTAGTCTCTGAGCATCAATTCAGATACCGCTTGAGTAAGTATTTTCATGGGAGAAGCATTTCTTTTTTTTTTTTTTTTGTTTTGTTTTTTGCATGTCGAATAGTTTCTTTATCATTTTTTAAGAGAATATTTTTTTTTTCTTTTATAATTGAAATTAAAAATTGCTATACCTCTAATTATATTGTTGAAATGGATGTCATTAGAATTGACATCAGTTCTATTTTTAGAGTGAAAATTAAAATATAATTCAAAATTAAAATACTATAATCGAAACGAGAAAAAAAAGAACTGAGGTAATAATTTTTAGTGCAAGGGAACAGAATAAAAAATCTAACTGTCCCAGCCAGGACTCGAACCTGGATGCGTTACTGGAGATCCAGGTTCGAGTCCTGGCTGGGACAGTTAGATTTTTTTATTCTATTCCCTTTCATAAAAAATTGTTAAAATTTACGTGGGATTAAATACCACACGAAAAATAATATTAATAGAACTGATGTAATATATCATTAAATAATATAATTCTCGTTAAGGATCGTCAATTAGAAATGACTAACTAAAAATATCCTGTATTCACCGTATATCACTAACACTAATTTAAGCTGTGGAAAAATATAAACTATTTTATAATATCATGTTAAATAAATTCGACAAAGAATTATAACCCAATTCTGAGATAGAAATAGATAACAGGTGACAAGAGATAGAAATTATTTTATTAATTGCTTGCCCTGAAAAACTCCATTCCCTTATTTAAATTTATTTCTTAATTTAAGACAAACATTCGTGCCAATCATGTAAAGAGTAGAAGTAATTGTAGCTGACGAGTTGTCTCGCATCATATAGATTAGATTAGGTATATCAAATTACTAGTAAAAAATTAAGTATTGAATGAAGAAGAATTGATTAGTTTTCCCTTTTAAATTTATTTCTTAATTTAATGTATATAAAAAATATTTCAAATTTAGCTCAACTCAACTTTGTTCACATACATATTTTTTCGTATATTTTAATCTTACATCTCAATTTGGTTAAAACCAGAAATAAGTTGGGTTTTCTAGAGATTCCTTTTAAAATTCTGTTGAATATGTTACTTAAACTAAGTTAAAATTCAAATTTTCAAAAATAGGATTTCTTATCCTATTTTAGTGCTCAGAACTAAAATCTTTTTGTTAAACTTAATACTTTAGTGTCTATAAAAAATAAAAATACAACTTTTTTCATTTTTGTGACCTTTGATGCATATATCTGTTGTAATTTTGAATTTATAAACTCTTCTTTCTTTTCTAACAAACAACAATGAACAAATAAATAAATAAAGAAAAATAATGTAAAATTCAATAAATTAAACAATGTTAGTTTATTTACCGCAGTCTAAATAGATTATTTGTTTAAATTTAATTATTTCATTATTACGAACAATCTAGGGGGAAAAAACAATTTTCTAAATAAATAATTTTTTTCTTAATTAAAAAGGATTTATCTTTCTTTCATGCATCTTAAATTCTAGTCTGATTCACAAATGGTATGGCACAATTTCCAACAATGTATTCATAGTTACAGTAAGCTATTTTATCCAAAAATTTGTCTTATAAAAGAAATTTCAATTTCTAATAAGTAATAATATTATCAATTTAATTCAAAACAAGAGAAATATTACAGTAAGGGATTTGGAGTTTGTTTGTTTTAATTATAGAAGAAAAATATTTAAAGTAATTATTCAAGAGTGACTGTAATCTAATGTACCTGGGAAGAAGTGCATTAAACAGAATTTTTCCACGAAAAATTCAGGATTAACAGTGCTTTTTCAGAAGCCACCAGCTCTATAAATTTACGAGAAATCCTCATAATTTATTATATATTTTCAACAATTGATATAATTATCCATTACTACATTATAGTCATTAAAATGACTGACTGTAGATAGAATTCTACTTAAAAGCGGAGCTCTACCCATAGTCAGTTATTTAATAATAAGAATCTCAAGATAAATTAGTATTAGATATAATAATAGATTAATATATATCAATAGGTAACAGGGCACATTTTACTGGTTATATCAGGGAAAAGAAAATGGACGTAATGACATTAAAATTCTACTCTACCACCAAATTTCATTAATGAGGAATGTGTGTACCCTAAAGGACTTACGAAAATATCCATAAACCTGCAAATACTAAGCAAATTGGTACTTACAAATCTATGGAAGTTGGTAATGGAGATATTTGATTATATACATGACATAGTGATATATGATAACATATAATTATATACATGTATATATATAAACTACTCATTCTCTTGGTTGTTTTTATCTATAAAACTAAAGTATTATCGAGAAGTTAATATTTCAAATCAGTCCCAGTCATATAATGAAACAGTTTTGAAGTACAAGCATTACAAAAAAACAACAACTATGAAATATATTATTTATTTATGACCTGATCTTTCTTCAATACTATAACATTCTAACATAGTTTTCAGTAGAATATGTTTATAAAGAACTGGAAGCCTTAGGTTTGAACAAAAGTAAATAATCTACCAGGGGGCTGATAAAATTCAGTAAATTGCAGATGGTGGAAATCAGTAAGGTGGACATTTTGCAGGGGATTTTTTGGGTGCGTCTCCAGAGTTTGCATGTGTGATAGATAAGGGATTTTGTAGACTTTTGCTTCCATTTTCTTAATCTTAACTGCTCCAGCCACATCTGACAACACTCCCAGCTACTTTCTTAAACTCCAACTCCGAAAAGTGGGTTTTTCTCTACCACAATTTAAAAAATATAAAACAGGGGACAAAATAGAATTTGGGTATTTATCGATTTCTAATGCATAAAGATCCCCCGAACGTTTTTTTTTTCTTCTAGACATTTTGACTATGAGTGGGTATGTGAGTGTATTGTGTTTCTTGTAAACGCCCTACAACAAGCACAAAATGATAAATTTGAACAAAACTTGGTTGTTTGAGGTTTAGAGGCGCTCAACGACTATGGTTATCAGCGAACAAAACTTGGTGGCTAATTATGTTGCATGGATTTCACTAAAAACTAAAAGTAGAGGGCACTTTCTGAGAAAAGATAGATTTTTTTTTCTCAACAACTCATCAGGCCAAAAATGATCAATTGTGTATAATTCATTTATCTATTTATATTGAATATAATTTGGTATACTAAGCACTGAGTGATACTTAGAATGCGTCTCTATTCATTCCTTTCTGACAATGGGCGAGAAGTCTCCCCGAAAATGTATATTTATTCTAATTTATTAATTATGCTTATTCTCTACACACATTATTCCTCCTGTTCCTATTATATATATATTATTTAAACAAGCGTAATAATATAATAACAAGAAGAAATGTTATGAACAAAGAGTAGTATTTTGATTATTTCAAACATTAACATTTGCAGGCTTATGTATGAGCTGTAGGCAATTATGATATTTTAATTGTTTATTATTTAATATTTTAAACTTAGCTATTCTTAATAGATTTTGTTTCTGTGTTTGCGTTGTTCTAACTATCAATCTTCAGAAGGAACTGTAGCCCAAAAAAAGGTGATTTTGTGCTTACACTCCACCATTTTCATGTATAAATTTTAAACCTCCATTATATTAGTGTTCACTGGACTCTATCTCACACAACCCAAAATGAAAAGGCAAAAACGGTGAATACCTGCTTTTCGAGAAATAAATTATTCCTGAAAATGAAAGAATTTCTTTGCTGGAAAATTATGGTGGTACGCGATGATATATTTATTTTTCTAAAATAAACTATTCTCAAGAAAAATTATTTATTTTTTCACAGCAAACTACATTTCTTGAAAGATTACTTTGTAGCTCTGCAATATTTATTTACGAGAAACAAGAAATAATTGGGTCTCCAAATTCCAAGTAAAAATTATTTAATCTCAAAAAATCGTTGAAAAAATAATGCCAAAATTTATGTGTTTCTAGAATTTCCTTTGGGAAATCAAGCAATTGACTTTGGTACCATGACGTAAATTTAGATCAACTTCAGAAGATATTCACANTATAATTTAATATAGCTACTTCACTTGAGAGGGGTGGGGAAAAAAATAATTTTTTTTCTTCTCCGATTAATGATTAGTCAAGATTTAAAATCGATTAAATTAAACTGAATTAAATCTATTGATTCCGCATAGCCATAATAATAAAAAGTTACCATATTAATTACATTAAAGCTAAAAAAAAATTGATAATTCAGTGTGATTCTTAATTCTCTTTTCTTAGAAAAAAAAAAAAATTAAGCTGTTCACATTGGTACCAATTCAAAACTATTTAAAAATGTCTTCAATTCTTGACTTATACTACTTAAAGGAAGCTAAACAAATTGTCCATTAAAAAAAAATATATATATATATATATATGTGTGTATAATATTCTTGTAATAACAAATACTTTCTCATTTTTATTAATAAATGGAAAAGATGTATGACTGTATCCACTCCGGAAATATACCAAACTATGTATTTCGAATTAATTTGCATTTTTTGGAGGCTATTGTTAAAGATGATTGGTAGTCACTACATATTTTTTCAATATACGGTTTACAAGAAATATTTGACTATATTGCGAGGGGGAGACCTTTGCCTATACCATACTTTAGAATGAGGCAATAATGAAGTGACACTTTCTAATCACGGTGCTACACGTGGAACAGGTTATGTGAACAGTGGTGAATTCCAGTAGAGGAACGGTGAATACCAACAGAGGAACAGATGATATCTGATTCAGAACCGACTCTCCAGACATGCATTGCAAGATGGGTAGATATGAAAATATAATTTCAATCCTTCTACATTCCGCACGCATTCATTGTTTATTTATTGTCTCATTATGTATCTTGCAAATGTATTCCTCTTCATTTTATGATTAGCATATTTTACATTTATGATTAGCATAATTTTATTTTAGGATCTCTTTCAGGTCCTTACAAAAATTATTCCACAGTCTATTTACTGCGTTTCACTCAGCGAATCCGATAGGAATTTAACTGTTGCAATAATTCACTCAACGGATTTTTTTTTTTTTTTACAAAGTTACTAGATACAAAAAAAAACAGGTATTAATTAAATAGAGATTAAAACTATGGTATCTTAGAATAAAGTGGTTATTTTAGATATATAATAAGTGATTTATAACATAAATACTACATACAACCAAATAATAAATTAATTTTAGGGGCATAAATAACAAAATTTAATAAATAAGAAAAGAAGAAAGATTGCACTTTCGCAAACACTAAAATGAAAAATTTGAAAATAGTAAAATATTTCTCTGTTTCCACTACAGCCTTTCTCCCAATTGTTCTTATTTACTATCTATATCGTAACCGCGACTGTCTTATTTTATACCTATATTTATCTACATCTATATCTATCTATCCATCTATATATATATATATATATGTATATATATNATTATTAACCAAATGTTTTAACGTTAATACTTGTTATGATATGTTCATGTATTTTGAAAAAGTTATCTTCAGTTGATTAAAAAATGTTTATAATTGTTCAAAAATACCTTTTGACGCTCTTTCAAACCAACAAATTTACTCATCGATTCTAATCTTAATTAAAAATAAAAATACACATCCTCAAACTCACATGCGTGCATGAAGGAAAGCACTAAAAAAGCATCTTACACACTAATATCACTATAAACAAAGCCGATTAACTGAGTAACAGTGTTCCAGGCTTCAGAAATCACAGACTGACATTAAAACTTTAACTTAGTAAAAAGTCTACATAAGAATTTTACATAATATTGGTCATTGACTTACATCACAGGTGTCTACCCCGCCGGAAATTCGCCCTGCGCAGAAGACATTGGGCAAATTGATGACATCTGGAAGATTTCCTGTCCTGAGACAGCGCTGCCTCGTGTAGAGTTGGACTCCAGCTTGTTGAAGAACGCAGGGGTAGCTGCCTGCCCTACCCTTAGTGTTCCCGTAGCCAATCACTGTCCCCGTGCCGGTCAGTCTGGACCCTGTAAAAAACAAACTCTTAATAAATTACAAATTTAATTACTCTACATAGCAAATTGCAGAATTTTTTCAAAATTGTTTAAATATACACGCAAAAACTATAAATAAATGAAAGGACTGTTCAAAATACGATGTATAAAGTACGTAAACGAATTCCTCTGTGTTGCAGTTGACGAATATTTACTTTCGAACTTTACATGTTACGTAATCCCACACAGTTATTAAATTTATTTATTATCAATAAATAAATTTGTGTTGTTCAATAATCATTCATTCTAGTTTATTACTCTAGTTCTTTTTTGTTAAATACCGAAAAAAAAAATTGTTGTACTCGCACTAAATCTTTTAAGTTACTCCTTATTACCTCCTATCCACATATTTAGTGTTTTCCTTTGGTACATAAAAGCCAAATTTCATTACAAAAAACGGAAAACTCTGGACATAAGCCGTTGACAGACAGACACGCAAATACGCGCCCTTATCTGTATATATATATACATAAACATATATTTATTTATTGCTTATTAGCATTCAAAATACCTTAGGCACTTCTTCAAAAGCTTAATTATAACGCTAACGATAAGATCCTTTCATCATAATATTACTTTCACAACGGAAAGTTTTGAAAATTTCTTTTCTTGTTTTTGAACGTCTCCTCCATTTTAACTCATCTCACCCTCATCATCAAAAAATTAATGTGGCCAAAAACCTCATCTACAGATCACTCACACTCTCTGAAAAGATATTCCATAGCAAAAATATTAAACGTGTTACTGACATCCTCCTGTCCAATAGTTTTCCTACTCACACCATTAAAAAACTTGTAAAATAATTTTTTATTTCCACATCACCACTATATGTTCCAAAACTTGCTAAAATATTAAGAAATCTCTCAGAAAAACTTTCCCTAACCTTAAGCTTTCTTTTTCCACCAAAAACAAACTAAAATCTGTTTACACCATCCTCAAAGACCCCATCCCCTTTCCTAACAGAACTAATTTCGTCTACAAAATTCCCTGTTCCACACCACATTGCCAAGGTTCTTACATTGGACAAACAAAAAACCCTATTTCCCGTAGAATCAATAACCATAAAAATGACATAAAGAAAAAACTAATAAAAACTGCCCTCACTAAACATGTTTTTCATGAAAAACACACATTTGACTTCGAGAACATAACCATTCTTTCCACTGAATCCAATGAGAACACGAAAGCCTTTTATCTTAAACCGTTCACATTAACTTACAACACTATCCAGTTAACGACTGAACTGACATAGAACAAATTTCCTCAACTTATTCAACATTCTGAAGAACCATTAGTTCTCCTTCAAAATAAACCTGTCAAACATTTTTCCTAGTTCCAAAGTCACTTATTCCCAATAATACCCTTCCTTTATTTCCTTTGTCCTTTTATTGCCCCTTTTGAAACCTTCCTTTGTACCTAACGCCTCTTACCCCCCACCCTTCCATCACCCAAGGTGTCTTTCACAAAAAAAAAATTTTTAAACCCGTTCATGACTGAGGGAGTCATCAAAATGTGAACCTCTCTCGTCTTCATGATAGGTAGGTGTGGTAGATTGTTTTCTGTATGCTGAATTCTTCTACATAGTTTACTACATTCATATTTTTGATATCACATTAAATTTAATTGTGGCAATTCTATATTATAATTTTGCAAATTATTTATTTTTATTTTCATTTCATTTTTACTTTTATTTGTTTTCTTATGATATTGTATTTCAAGAGCCCTGAAGATGGCTTAAAACGTAAGCCGAAACGGTGGCAGATAATTTTAAAAAATACATTTTTTTTTCTTTTATCGTTTCTAAATGTAAATGAAAACCAATCGATTGTACTGGAGTTTTGAATTGACAAACATCTAAATTTGTTATCAAGACACCCACGCAAACACCCTCAGGCGTTTCTCCAGAGTCATCTTGTCCTGAAGGCTTCTCGTCCAATCAGCTGTAGGATTCCAAATTTTAAGGGAAGCAAAAAAGATTTGTTTCAGCTAAACTCTTTCTGTCAAGCTGAAGATTATAAATAAAATGCTAGGGGTTCACTAATTAAGTGAATTGTTTTCGGAGGTTTCTGGAAAAAAACGAATTTAAGGGGTTATCAGTTTATCAATTAGAGTTAAAGTAAATGATGGGGGGGGGGGGTTGATGGGGGTTAGACTTTATCCACCCCCTGGAAGAGAGGGGTGGAGAAGGTATAAAGCCTTACTGAATTCTGATTGGACTTTCTTTCTTTTGCCAGGGCGAGAGCGGAGATGAGAAGGTTGCTGCTCTAGGACTATGCGACTTCCCACCTGCTACATACTTCTACTAACGGTAAGTACATACATTATATATTAAGTTCTTACATACGACCTATCCAAAACTTATTTGGAGCATACGCGGTAAAGATGCGCCACTCTAATGAGCCACAATCTTACTTTTAAACTTGTTGGACTATATTCAGCTCATCAGTAAAACATGTTTGAGGTGCATGGAGAAAATGGTGCTCATTGGAGATTGTGCTATTCTCCATTCAGCCCTTAAGAACTCCATTCAGTCAAAATATTAGAAAAGAAAATAATCCCAGGTTGATATGTTATCAAAAGCATTCTCCATTCTATTGTTGACCTGGAGGGTTTGAATGACCCGGACCCACCGTGCACAATCTCGATCACAGGTGAGATACTTCATTATCATTCATTATTATTACTTCATTAGAGAAAGTTGGAAAGCTTGGTGAAAAATAGTTTTTCGACACGGTCAAGCACAGAAGAAGAATCCATGAATGTCAAAATCTGAAAGGACTAATATAATAAGTCTATGCTATAGAAACAATCACCTAATTGCTGTAGTATGAAATAACATTTACTTACAAATAACCTTTGGAAGCATTTCAACTTCATACATCAGAAACTTTACAAGTGACTTACTCCACCAGTAATCCTTCTCCCGAGAGTCAAAAGACTAGATAAGAAAATAATCCTAAGTTGATATGTTATCAAAAGCATTATTCATTATATTGTCGACCTGGAGGGTTTGAATGGCCCGGACCCACCGTGCACAATCTCGATCACAGGTCAGACACTTCAAATTGGACTCTTTAGGTATAAACAAGTAGGCAATTATATGAGGCTAGTTGGGTGCTGTGGGCCACCTCGTACTAGGGCAAGGCCTCCTGTTCGGGGCCTCCTCTTTAGACTGTCCATCTCCCCAGAGGTTTACAAGTTGTACGATTACCATTAAACATGGGTAGCTCAGCTGGGCTGGTCATGTTGCACGCATGGTGGAGGAAGCCATTCCTAGAAGCGTCCTTACCGAACGACAGGAGTGAGAAGGACTAGACTGTGGTGAATATACTGCCTGCCAAATGATGCTGGGTGTTGTCACATGAAGAACTTTTAAGTTTTAAGCCTTTAGCGACAGCAAAAAACAGGGACGCATGGTGGTTGTTTTTGGAGGTAGCCAAGACTCGTTTGCGGGTCGTTGACAGTTTAGTTTAGTTTTAAGTAGTGTATCTCGTGACACAACTTTAAAACCACAACAAGTTAGTTCTTTTATACTCGAAGTGTTATTAAGAAGAAGAAAAAACAGTATAACAACGGGACTAAGATTGCCTTATTCTGACGTCACAAACCAAGGGTAGGTTATAAACTTCATCATTTGTCCCAATGTCAAGGGTACAAAATTCAGTACAAGGGTGGAAGAAATCTATTTCTTGAGGATTTTACAATCCTTGTGGACTTTCTTTTTTTTTTTTTTCTGCACATTCCAAGTCATTTCTAAAAACAAATTGTAAACATGGAAGACAAAGAAAAAAGGTTAATTAACAACTCCATCCCAGCAATAAAAAAGTGTACACAAATTGATATTAATCGAAATTAATCTTACAAAATTCAGATGAATCTGTTTGCTATTTGTGCAATTCTTGTTCCTTTTTCCCTGAACATAACATAGTAGCTCTATTTACAGTATAAAAGACTCTTCCAATCAGTACATTCCTTAATTTTACTTAATACGATGGGATAATTGATGAATTTATGGTGAAGAACTCATTGGAAGGGCATCCTTTTTAAAACCTGCTTATAAGTGCCTTTTCTTAGCTCGGGAGCATATATTGGTGGCACCATGTACTTTTTTTAGAAGTCTTCTGTTATTTTTCGATGCATTACTCAATAAAATTCATAAAAAGTTCATAGTATTGACATATACTGACTCAAAAAATTTAAAAAATTGATTTCAGGCAGCTAGTATAATACTCATTTTCCACCATGTGTTAGAATGGAAAATCATTCAATATTTTACATGTATGTAACCTTCAATGCCCATATTTTAAGAATATTCAAGGCGCTGTCCTTCCTCTTTGTCGATATATATATATATATATATTGTATATCAATAAGGTGTTTACGATTAATACTTTTATTTTACAAAAATAATACAAGGTATTCGGCTTCATTAATCAGTATTTCTAAGAATTCTATCCAGAAATAGCTTTATCAAAGGGTATAAACAACCTTCTAATTGATAAATAGACTAATACTTTTAACGAGTGTGTACATAAATAATTTACTAACCTTTATATATAGAGGCTATTTATATCCATATTTGAATATTTAAACAAAAATAATTAATTGCATTATTATTTTTAATAATTAATTAAGTCTTCGAGAATTTAAAAGGCGCCATTTTCAATTGTCGTGGAAATTTCTCTAAGGAGTGGGTGTGTCAGACAGCCATTCTGACCTTGTTCCCTCAAGGAGTGCGCAAAAAATGACTGAAATCTTGAAATTTGGAGCGATGCTGATGAGTCTTAATGGGTACTTAAGACAAAATATACTTTGAACAAAAATTAATAAATTTTAAATAAAAAATTAATAATTCTCCAATATAAAGGAGAACCATGTATGTAGTTTAAAATTCAGCCTGCAGATTGCAGCATTTACTGGATTCTCTGCGACACTCTCTTCTTTTAGGGCTATTGAGAATTCCACAAATAGAGTAAATAGAAAACAAACTGCAATAGACAATAACAGATATATATTATCACTTTTTTTAAATTATTTAACCTATCTTTCAACCATTTAGGATCTTAGAAAATGTGAGTATCTAAAACTAACCACCCCATCCTGAAATTTCAGGGCTCTGAGAAAGTTATTTTTTTCTTTTTCGGTTTCGGGTGGATTAATAATCCTGTACAGGGCGAGATAGGAACCCTCAGCACCAGGAGACCCGAACCATTCCTCTGTATGGAATTATTTTATTTCCAGGGTTCAAAGTGGGGTTTTCTATGGATAAAGAGAATAATGTTGGTATTTTAGTGTAAACTGTACCATCATAAGAATCCAACTTATTATTTTACTGTGACTGCTGAGAATTACTACAATCATTTTTATTAGTAATAATAATTTTCAAATAACAAAAATTATATGATATTAAAAATTACATAACAAATTAAATAAAAACTCTCCCAGGCTTAGGTAGAGAGTTTTTTTTTTTTTTTTTTTTTCTACCTCCCGATTCAAATTAATAATTAATTGTGGGATTACTTAACCACAATTATCATCATAATATTAAATTAAAGTTTTAAATGATCACAAAAATAATTAAATATTTACAATATCCTAAGGTAACGAAACTCCCCTCGTAGAGTCAAATTACAACCCCTAACAAACTCACTCTTTCTCTTTTTCTTCAAGAAATGTGAGCTTTCGTTCGTTTATATATATTTGTTTGTGAGTATATGTATATGTATGCCCTTGTGTACGTGTAGTATGGATTAAAGGAATAATCAAAAAGCAACAGCCATTTTTTTTTTATTCTTTTATCTGGACATATAGATAGTAATGTTTTCTTGGGAGGGGGTAGGGAGGACTTTTCTTTTTAATTAAATATCTGTTGAATGTATAGCTTAAAATTTAATCTAATATTCAAGTACGGCGGAATAAAATGAAGTTTTGTCAATTATATACAATTAAATATAAAATTTTAAATTTATACGATTTATCCTCGAAAGTATGAATATTGTCTTGGACGACATTTTCTACGAACCACTCATTCCTCCTCGAATGTCGCCATGCTTCGGCCTTCTTCGGAACAAGGTTTCCGGCCATTTTGTTTGTAGGAAAAAAAAATGCAGCTGGGAATTCCTGACGACTCATATTTCCTGAATTAATTCCTTAGATATATAAATAATTATTCATTGATAATTCAAGGTTATAACAACATTCATCGTATTTTTAGCTGCCTTTTTCTTTTTACCTGTCGGCTTCCATGTTTTCACGCCCAGTTTATTTTCTCCATTTTATCCAATGACAAGTCGACTAAAGGTTTTGTTTTTTCTCTCGTTTTAAATGTATTCGATGAGTCGTGTTGTCCAGTTACAAGGATTCCAGCTAATTCTGTTTTTTCTTAAAACTTCTTGAATTTTAAAGTCAAATAAGTTATTTAGTCTCTTGACGCATATTTTTTCCTTTGAAAATGGATGAGTCCTGGATTGAAACCTTTCACAGAATACAGATTAAAATCTACATAAAAGTGATTCATGAAAGTCAGTATTTCCTAAACAATTAACTGTTATTTCCCTTTTCAAGAATACTTAGGGAAAATCAGATACAATGTTTTTTCTTTTTAATTGACACAAATGAAGCAAATATTAATTAAAGAGAACTGAACAAATTTCGCTGACTAGCTACATTTTTGTAATTTTATTTTTTAGTAGGTGACAATATTAATAGTACTAGTAGTAGAAGGTATAAATAGAACTCACTCAAAATACTAAATTTTCGGGAAACAAGTCACCCTTCTTCAGGGAGAAGTGGAAATCAAGATCTTCACTCTGACAAAGATTGCCTTTTGCCCAAAAATTAATTATTAATAATATTTGTTAATTTAATTTAATTAGTATGATATATTTTTGTACACTTTCTGTTCATTTAGATTAATATTTAGTTATATTTTTGTGTTTGCTTTTATTTTAGTTTTTATTATTTACATATATTTTATCATTCGGCAATGATATTTTTTTCCCTAACTCCTCTTGCTAATAACTTGAGCTATCAAATACATTTAAAATTATTTATTTTCCAAGTGATCAATTAATTAGTAATGCATTCACTGACAGTAATTCCAGTAATCTGCATATAAATATGTAAATTGAGAAAGAAAATTTTAATATTTTAATTAATAATATTGCC
>KZ807475.1:8603-39665 GCA_000696205.2 Oncopeltus fasciatus | reverse complement strand
CAGGATAACCTACCCATATATATACATACATAGACTCACAGTAAATCTTCACTTCTCACTGAGGAAGGGCGAGAGATCCCCGAAAATTTTGCTCCTTGAAATGTTTTCTTTTTGTGTGTGCACTGCACTCTCTTCTTGATAATAATCTACCCTTATATTGATAATAATTCTACCCTTATATTTTATTCATCTAAACACCTTGGGGCATATTCTTTTCTTTCGGAAGCTATGTGCTTCTAACATTAGTACTTCATAAATATATGAAGAAGGAAGAAATAGGTATTTAAAGGTTAAGAGGTGAAATAGGTAGAGAGGAAGGGAGGTTTATGAGTTGCTATGAAAATGAAAGAAACAAAATAGTATGTAAAAGCACAATTATAGCAATTTAAATATAACGCATATTTTAAAATTTAATTTCGACTTTTGGATCGGCCATTTTACTTTTAAAATATACAAACTAAATTCGGTATTTAGACATCTTATTGCAAACCTTGAATGTATATATGTGCAGGTAAAATAATGGAGTGTTCCCGTTTTTAAGTGATGTACAAAAACATTTTTAGAACATATAGGTTAAAATCTCATTTTCCAAAAAGTATATTCCACAACGTTTTTTTTTTTTTTTTGTTGCGAATAACCCTTATTAAGGAAGATATTTAGGGATAACTAGGTTGGCCTTCCCTGCTTTATCTTTCAAATATATGGCCAGGTGTATTAGTCTTTCATTTTTGTTAAAAATAAAGTATTTTATGTATTTATTATATATGACAAAAGCACTTTTATTTATTCACTATTATTATTATTAAATGCTCATTCCGGTTTTAATGTCCATCTCAGTGAAAATTGAGAAATCTGGTTGGTTTAAGCAGGCCTTGTTATAGTCGAGCTCTGGAACCAATCACGAAACATGTAGGTTTCAATGCTCAACGCTTGGTTGCGCTAGTGTTATTGAGCAAGTCGAAAAAAAACTTTTTCAACTCCCCTTAGGCCCTCATACTTTTATAGTTAATAAAATATTTACATTACAAGTAATTTTTCTAAGATTTAGAATAATAATATATCAATTTATGTATTCTTTACAATAATATATATCTATAATTATTTTAAAATTGTTTGTATTAATTCTAGGTGGTGACGTTGGCGGCTTGTGCTCTTGGCTACCGGCGGAACGCCAGGTCTGACAACAGTTCGCAGGAGTCCTGGGAAACGTAAGAAATTTTTTTTTTTTTAAGGTTAAAGATACATTATTATGAACGCAAAAATTGTGTCAAGTGTTTGCAACCATCTCTACTTGCCAATTGACAGGGACAAGCCATGGTTTTTGGCGGGAACTGAGATGCGGTTGAAATATTTTATTCCTTAAAAAAAAAATGCTGGCATAGAGGTTCCTCATTGGCTTGTTGAGGTGAGGTACGCCATTTTCTGTGCCTATGTGATTCTAACCTTATATTTTATTAATCTAAACACCTTGGGGCATATTCTTTTCTCTCGGGAGCTATGTGTTTCTAATATTAGTACATTTTAACATACAAATGCGAATTCAATTGGAAAAATATCTTAATTATTAAATTTTGGCCATTTTGCATATATATATATGGAATAAATATAAAAGGTTTATAAAATTCAATAAACGGTTAACTTTTAAAAAATTTTAAAAGATCTTACATTGGAGATGTATAGACATTGGAACTAAAAGTATGGACCTCTCCAAAATATTTATACGTATTTGTCAGTAAAAAATGTGTTGGGATGCACTCTCAAGGTTGGTTGAGGAGTTTATTGAGTGATAGAATAATTGGTTTAGATGTATGGAAAGAAACCATCTACCTTCAATAGTGAGTTGTTGTCATTTTGGCTAGTGGTATCCACAATGCTTGTTGGTGATGATGTGATATGATGAGAGTTGGTGCAGTTTTGTGGTGATGGTGTGACTGTAAAGGAGATCTGGGAGGCAATGTAACGAGCCTGGAGTATGGTGAGAGTACTGAGTGTGTGTATATATATATTTGTCTGTAAGCGCTCTAGTGTTGTAGTTTGTTTTTGTTTTTTTATAATAAAACCAAATTCGTTCAAAAGCTAAGTTTTCAGACTGTTGGATGAATTTGTTAATGACTCAAATCTGTCGAGGATTGGTTTACCACAGATATTAAATTTACAAAAAAAAATTGAAGATCTCAGCTATTATAAGAGTTGAGGAAATTTTAAAACACAAATTCAAAAAGAAAATTTTTCAGATTATTAGTAGAGAATTTTTGTTGGGGTTCGCTCAAGGTGGATTTTTAAAAAAAGTACAATTTAAAGAAATATATTTTTCATTATCTGCTGACGTTTCGGCTTATATTGTAAGCCATCTTCAGAGCTGCTGAAATACAATGTCATAAGAAAACATGAAATTTACATTAATATTTTATGTCATACATGATTTACATTATTATTTTGTTATTGTTTTCCTCAGCATTTGATATCCCATTACTTTTAGATATATCAATTTTATTTAATAATAATGTAAATCATATAGTTTTTTTTTATGACATTGTATTTCAACAGTCTTGAGAATAATAAAAAATACTCTTTTTAAAATTGTATGATTATCTAAAAGGTTATTTTCACTACCAATGAATGTAGAACTATAATACCTTCTATTATCCATCTTCATTGGTTTCTGCACACCATTTTCTGTTGGCGTAAACACATGTATTCGGCCACGAGGATAGACAATGTCCGAAAGCGCTCGCCAACAGAAGATGGTGTGCAGAAACCAATGAAGACGGATAATAGAAGGTATGATAGTTGTATTATTATATTTTTTTTTTTTTTAATCAAACTTGACCAAATCCAAACAAATTCTCTACTTATTTAAAATACAAATTTCCCTGACTTTTTGTAAGACGATAGAAATACAGAAAACATTATAAATTTAAGAAATTCCGAAGTAGCGAATGGTGTGAATGGTATTAGTACTAGGGAAGACAATTTACTTGTTCTCTGCCTCATCTAACACTCAAATAAGAATTTAAAAATTAAGAATTAATTTGAGAGAGAGGGAGAGATAGAGTTTGTGTATGTGTATGTATATGTATTTGTAATGTCGGCAGTATGGAGGGCTACGAGAGCGGCGAGGGCGGGAGCTCGACAAGTTGGCGCTCCCACCGGGAGAACCGTCTACTACTGCTGCGAGAGAGCGGGGGTCAGCCCATAGCTGTGGACTGCTGCCCCTCCACCCTCGACATCGTAGAGCCCCAAGGAGGAGTCAACCAGGACGGCCTCTACGTCGTGCTCTACAAGAAGGGGGAGTCCAAGCAGAGGTAACCTACAACAGGATAACCTACCCATACCAGGCATAACTGGGTTCGAAGATAACCTGTACAAAACTGTATTTCTCTCCCAGCATAACTAAATCTAACACCTAGTTGTGTCTTGTCATGGGGGTGGTAACCCCTATGTCAGAACAACCCCTTTGGATGGGAATATAATAGTATTATAATAGAATAACTCTTTATTAAAACAAAAAAAAATTATTCTGTACATACCAGGTATGCAAGTTTAAAATGTCGTTTTAATTCCAATAGAATGCGCTCTTAGCCTATTGAAGGATTTGCTTATCTCTAAACGCTATTTTGTTTGTTAGTCATTTGTTTGCAAAAGTCAGTTGTTTTTAAGTCATTTACGTGGACGTATCATACCTTTCTTTGGTGTTAAAAATGTCTAATTTTAAGCCAAATAAAGAGCATTTGCGGCATGTCATGATTTTCTTATTTAATCAAAAGAAAAAGGCATCTGAATGTCATCGAATTTTTATTGAGACTTATGGCGATCTTGCTCCAACCGTCAAGACATGTGAACGTTGGTTTCAACGTTTCAAACGTGGTGATTTTGATGTTACTGTTCAAAAACGAGAAAATCGACTACGAGCTTCTCAAGCCCGGCGAAACAGTCAATACCGAGCTCTACCGACAACAAATGATCAATTTGAGTCACGCATTGATCGAAAAACGCCCAGAATGGGCTCACAGGCACGCCAAAGTCATTCTTCAGCATGATAACGCTCCTGCACATTCAGCCAGATTGACTAAGGAAACGATTTCTTCGGTTGGTTGGGAACTCCTACCCCACCCGCCGTATTCACCTGACCTGGCGCCTTCTGATTATCACCTCTTCTCATCGATGGGACACTCATTGGCGGAGCAACACTTCAACAATTTCGAAAACGTACGAAAATGGCTCGATGAATGGATTTCAAATAAAGATGAAGCATTCTTTTGGAATGGTATCCATATATTGCCCGAGAGATGGACAAAATGTGTAGAAAGCGAGGGCCAGTACTTTGAATAAAATATATTATACTTCTTTTTAAATTACTGTGTATATATTTTAAGAAATAAACGACATTTTAAACTTGCATACCTGGTATTTCATACACTATAATTTTTGATGAGGTACATTATTGTCCTTGCTCGACTATCCCGGGACGTAACCCGTCTTCAGAGAGGAGCCGAGATTAACCCGCGATAGACTATCTGGCACCCATCTTCTCCTTACCCTAGGATAAGAAGGAGACTAGGCAGGGAGTCAAGAAGAGAGTAAGAGGGGGAGAAAAATGCCAGTGCATTCACTCCCTTGATATTTTAACTAAACTGGCTGGAGGAGGAAGTCCCTTGGACACCTCCTCTTGAGGCGTCGGGGAGGGTGGTCGGGATGAACGTGGGATGCCAGGGAGAGGACTAGAGGATTTGGATGTCTTTGGTGGTTTGTGTGAAACTTATCAAATCTGGAGGGGATGAGCTCGGAAACAAAAGGTACTTGCAGGTCAGAATGGATGGTTTTATTGGATACTTAGGGAGGAGTGTTGAGGATTGTGCGAAGGTCTTTGGACTGGAACCCCTGGATACATCTAATGTTTGATGGCTTCGCTGTGCCCCAAAACTCAATACCGTAGGTCCAGATAGGTCTAATTAATGTTTTGTAAAGAGTTATTTTGTTTTATATTGCAATCTGCTGAGCTGTCCAAAGCGTCTGTTTAGTTCTTGTCTCTTTGTCTGTAAGTGAGTCTTCCAGGTTAGTTTACTGTCTAAGTAGAACCCAAGGTAGCGGACTGTCGGAAAGGTTGGCCCGACATAACTGAAAACAATCCAGATTGTCAACCACTCAACATTGCTAGAAGTTCTCATTAAACAGAAGTTTATTCAAAGTATAATGAATAAATTTCATAATCATTTATAAATCTTAATTTATATCTAACTTAAAGAATTATGGTTTCAATTGAGCGAAAATATATAATGTTATATCCCTCAGTATGTACTTTACTAACGGCTGTAATATAATTAATAATTTTAAAAAAATTTAAGTAGCATTCTTATGTTAACGAACATAGCTGACGTCATACGGATTAACACATTTTCAGAGTCAGGATTTCTTGGCAGCTTTCTTTTTGCACTTTTAGAGGGTCGTCAAGAATTCAAGAACCTACGAACTCCTGTCACAGACGTAAGATGACGGGCAAAAAGTTGAGAGGTTGACTACGATTAATTATTTTTTAACCCACATAGCTGTGTATAAGCATATAAATGTCATGATTGTGGTCCTATCCAGCAGTAATATATTTCCTATCTGAAATAATCACACTTCCGCCCTTAATTTTATAAGTCTTATTTTTTTTTTTTTTTTTTTAATCCATCGAAAATTAGTTTTTTTTACTTGTCCACAGTAAAATTGCCTTAACTAAAAGTAATGTGATATCAAATGCTGAGGAAAACAATAATAAAAAAATTATAATAATAATGTAAATCAAATAGTATTTTGTTTATCCCATGTTTTCTTATGGTATTGTATTTCACCAGCCCTAAAGTTGGCATATANTTATTTTTTTTTTTTTTTTTTTTTTAGAGAAGTTTGACTGTATCAGGTTACGAATGACATAGCACTTTAATTTATGATTTAAAAAAAAAATTAATATTTACCAATCAATTAAATTATTGTTAATCAAGTTTAATATGGTAGTTACTGCATTTGGAGCCATATTTATTTTTAAGTAAAAGCCACGTTTTGGCAGCTGCTATCGCATAAATGACGTCACAATTTAATAATCTATAGCTCCAAGACTTAGACTTCCTATTTGACTATGTAACTTCACAATTAATTAACCCTTATTATGTTTTTTATTGTTTTATTGTATCTTCTTGCAAGTAAGACTTCATGAATTAAAAAAAATATTTTAGATTTTAAAAACGACACATTCAACTGTGCCATAGCTTCAAATAATTTACATTAACTAATAATAAAAAAATTATAATAATAATGTAAATCAAATAGTATTTTGTTTATCCCATGTTTTCTTATGGTATTGTATTTCACCAGCCCTAAAGTTGGCATATAAAGTAAGCCGAAACGTCGTAATAACCATAATCATTGACCTTATCATCTATGATTTTATTAAGATATAAATATATTTTATTGTTTAAGTGATTAATTCTCTATACATGCCTATTCTCTATCGTGTAAAAATCTGTATATTTATTTTTAATGGACAAATTGTCATCATTAGTTTGCCGAGAATTAAAGAAATTTTAGAATAGACTTGAATGAAATTAATTTGATCGTCCATTTCTTCAATAATTAACAATCTTTGAAGTTCTCCAAGACATTGAGGAGTATAAGACAAGGGTGCATTCTCTTCCCATTGCTGTTCAACCTTTCCGCGAAACAGGTCTTTCTTTAAATCGCATTCAATATCTTCCCATTCTTCCTCTGTGTGTCATACATTCTCAGATTTGCTGCTGATGTTGCTTCTTCAAAAGTACATTTAATTTTACTGGCATACAATACAACATATAACTATTATATTTTATATATCGCAAAAATACAATACAAATAAAGAAATAAATGCCAATTAGCATATATCTAAATAAATTTATAACATCACCAGAACACTAGTATATCAAACGAGCTGAAATATATATAAAAAAAATTAATGAACCTCATTCTTATTTATTAGTCTAACCTTGTTAAAGCTGTATTCATTAAAAGGAATTTGTGTTGGATATTTTTTAGTCTTCTCATAGGCCCAAATCTGTTCATTCAATTGGTGACACTTCAATCCGTTATCATCGCTTAAAAGTAATATTTTATTTTGATTGGCCTTCTCTCTCTTCAGAACAGCATTTTAATTAATTATGTCTTCCTAAAACTTTATTTTAATTAAAGCAAAATTTTAGAAATCTAGATCAGATAGTATTTTTAATCTTTCGTTTTTCGTTGTTTTTTTTTTGTTTGTTTTTTTTTTCTTTAAAAAATATCAGCTGCATATTAATTGGTACACATATGTGTCTTTGGCCAGACCTCGGAGATCTATACCTCCTTACGCACACAAATATTCACATTCAGTCCTGCTCGAAAACCCCGCCGATCTTGAAATATCTGTGATTTTCTTTATGGGGTCTGTCAACTGTAGACTGACGGATCTATCCAGAGTAGACGCTAATCATCACAGGGATATTATCAAAGGTTAGCGCCGCGCCTCTATCAGAAGGGGTTTGTAGTCCGCAAAACCCATGGACCTTGCGAGTCACACACACACACTTACACCACTTTCGCCCTATCTTGTATAACTAAATAAGTATATACATACACTGATCTACGACGTATGTTCTACGGTCTTTGGCCTGTGTTATATTATATAGCTCATTTTTATTGAGACCTTTGGCCTTATAAATGTCTTAAACAGCAGATTTATTAACTGTATAATAATTTAAATGATACTATTCACGCTCATTTAAATAAGTTTGTCGATAAGAAATAATCAACTTGAAAATTGTGAAAATCCTCCTTCCCATATTGGCCAATTTACTGATGCTAAAGAAACTATAACACCTACATATAAGGTGAGCTGACTTTGAAAAAACTATAGTTTTAATCCACATAATATACATAAATGACTTATTATAAAATTTCATACAGGTTATGTATAAAAACCCATTCAAAGACTTATAATATTATTGTATCACTTAAATGACAATTATTCAGACTGAATATTAAAGAAGAGAATTAGTTATTTTTCCTGAGTGTCTGAAATAATAATCAAAAATGCATTGATTGAAGAAAGACTTGTTATCTACTCCAGACCCCAAAGAGGATAATAGAATATAAACATAAAAACTTGAACAGAAGTATAATTGATTGAGTAACTCTTTAATATGGCAGAGCTGTTAGTCTGAATAGACGTTTCATATTTTGTCAACATTTATGTAACCATTAACTTTCTCTTCTTATTCAAACCCATCTTAATAAATTACCAAACTCCTCTTAATAAAATTATTCGATATTTTTTTAATATATAAAAAATGGTAGGAATTTCCGCCATGTTCTGATATGCAAATCTTATTGATCTGGTTTTAAGCCTTCAGATCCTCAGAAATCCCCAAGGCGCTTTGTGATTCATCAATGTTCCAATTGTGTCCTGCCAACCACAAGCTCCTTTCTAGCCAGGACATTTATCTGTCAATTAATATTAACACTATATTACTGATTATATGAGTTCATTCTAGAAGGATAGAAGCAAATGATTTCAAAAATGGGAGATACTTTCAAAGATTCTATGGCAAAAATTCCATTTTACAGCTCTCTTGATATCAGGGGTATCTTGAGGATTTCCTGCCTTAATTATAAAAATAAGACCAGCTGTCATGTACTAAAGTTCTGACAACCATTAATTAGCTTAATTAAGCTAAGATATTTTTTTTTTTAATATTCTCTTATTAAGCAAAGAATTATATTGCACTTCGTAATAAAATCTTACTGCATTAAAACTCTAATAGCAAACTATTATTAAAAATAAATATATCAAACCTCAAAACAATATCAAGATGTCAAAAGGACAATACTAACTTCAATGATAGTAAGGAATGAAATCTTATTGTAACCTCGTATGTGAGACCTAGTAGTTAATAAGAAATCATTTGTACTTAATCATAAAAAGTACTTATCAGTCTTATAGCCCACTCCTGTAACCTCTACATTTCTAAATAACTATTATAGTTATAGTTATTCAGAAATGTAGAGGTTACAGGAGTGGGCTAAGTACTGAGACTGATAAGTACTTTAGTAAAGTAAGTAATGAACCGGCATAACTATTATAGTTATGCCGGTTCATTACTTACTTAACCTCAAGATTCTTTATTTAAACATTTTCCGCTTACCCAGTAATTTGCATCTACTATCAATAAAATTTGTTGTTTTCGAAGGGGGAGGGGATATGAGAAAGCTCACTTATCCCAAACATTTATGATGAAAACATCATGGGACTTGTATGATTCGCAGTGGGCGACTATATTATTTTATGAGACACAAGAACTGAACTAATTTAAAAATCATATTGTTGGCAAACATTTGTAATAATTAGTTGTATCACAGTTAAGTTAAAAAGGACCATATTCATCCAATATGAAGGAATGGATATTTATTGAGAGTAACAATAGTTGGAAAAATTACAACCAGCCAATAAATTCTCATTTTAGCCCCCATTGGAATGGAGAGATGGAGAGAAGGGAGAGCTGTCAAATAATCCCTTGTATGTTGTAGTGGTGGTGGTGCTGTTGTTCACGCCATTGTTGTTTTCAGGTTCTACGAGCTCTCCTGCCGGAAGGACGTGGAAAACAAGCCGTGCCGGTTCATGGACAGGCGGCTCCACGACCAGTCCCGCTGCGTCCAGAAGTACTCCTACACGTACGCCATCATCAAGAGGGTCGCCGGCGTGACGAGAGAGGGCTCTGTCATCGCCTCCGGAGACGACTGGATGCTGGACTACATCCGGATCAGGAGCGGCTGCAGCTGCGAGGTCATGCCCAGGGCGAAGCGCAAGCGGGGCAAGGGGCGGAAGCTGAAGAAGGGTGACTACTGACCCAAACCAACCCCCTCGTTGCCTTCGGCTAGAGATGGCATATGGTAAGATTCCAGCTGTTGGTTACAACAGGCGACTGATCCAACGTTATTTACGAATACAGCGCCAAATATATCGATTGTAGATATTACTTTTAGACTATTAAAGTGATGACGTCAGTGCCAACAAGATTGTCGTTTTGGACGAAAATAAACACCCTCACAAGCTGCTTTTTACGTGAAATATGCTTTAATTTTGTATTTTGCTATTATTTAATGTAGCTTATTAAGATATATCTGTTATTCTTAAGGAAGCATACCTTAGAGAGAAAAGATATTATCAAACAGATTTTCAAATATAATTTGAAAAGTCCAATCTATGTGCTAATATAATGAACAGTTTTATTGCTAGGTAGCAGGACGAGTTTGAGTTGCAAAGATTCAGGAGATTTTTATGCAATTTACAAATATTTTGTGTTAATTTTGTTTAATTTTTTTTTTTTTTTNGTATCAGGTTACGAATGACATAGCACTTTAATTTATGATTTAAAAAAAAAATTAATATTTACCAATCAATTAAATTATTGTTAATCAAGTTTAATATGGTAGTTACTGCATTTGGAGCCATATTTATTTTTAAGTAAAAGCCACGTTTTGGCAGCTGCTATCGCATAAATGACGTCACAATTTAATAATCTATAGCTCCAAGACTTAGACTTCCTATTTGACTATGTAACTTCACAATTAATTAACCCTTATTATGTTTTTTATTGTTTTATTGTATCTTCTTGCAAGTAAGACTTCATGAATTAAAAAAAATATTTTAGATTTTAAAAACGACACATTCAACTGTGCCATAGCTTCAAATAATTTACATTAACTAATAATAAAAAAATAGTTTTCTTTAAAAAATAAAAAATAAAGTGTGCTTACTTAATGTACTTATGGTTTTATTATCTAAATAAAATAAATTTTTAAAAAAATTAAATTAATTGCATACTAATTAGTGTATAATAAAAAAGAAAAGTACACTATCCTGCAATACTAAATTCTAAGCATAAAAGAACAAAAAAAAATATATTGAATATTTAATTTGCAAGAAGAATGGACTAACTGTCCAAATACAATTAATTTAACAAACCAAACTCTTACTGATATATTTTATAGTAATAATATATTTTATTAAAATTAACAATATTGAGTATTGAATGAATCTGAAATGTATTTTAGTTTGTATTATTTACTTACGCTTTGTACTTAGTTTTAAAATTATAAGATATGCCTTGAGGAATTAAACCCAAGCTTTTTCTTTCATGGTGGAAAGAGTGGATAGCTTACCCTTGGTATGAGTGACTTACCTCATTAATTGTATGTATACTAATTTTGTTAGAGAAATCATTATTTTTAAGAACAAGCTGTGAAGCAATTGTTTAAATATTCACACATACACACATACATATATATAATCAGATAAGTTTTCAATAATTCATTATATATCACAAGCAGTCAATGATATTATGTTTTAAATAATGTCTTGAAAATAGTTTAGCCATCCCTAGATTCAGTGCTATCTACGCTTACTCCTATAACACTTTTTCTACACCTGGTGAAACTAAACAGCCATATAAATTATTATAAAAATGTATATAAATGTTATAATTTTTAAGAATTATCCATTAAGAAATGAATAACAAATTTAAGAGGTATATAGATAAATGTGTAAAGTTTTGCTCTGCCTCTAATAGAATATTAAGTTTTAATTGTGTTCATTTATTTATATGTACTTTATTTATTACAAATCTGATTAAAATATTGTAAATTTAATATATTTATACATTATTTCCTTTTATTACCATACCAAATGAATGATTACCATTGTATTATTTTTCTAATAAAATGGAATATATTTATTATATGTTCTTAAATGAAGAAAAATACTTGTCTTCCATGAAAAAAGAAGATATGATTAATGAGTTCTATCAATAGTTCTCAATATATTTAGAGTAAGATTTATAGGAGTGTGTATAATTAACAACAAAGACTATATTATATAAAGAGTGCAAGGGCTTGACTGTACTTCTGTTTACCGTACACTCCAATTTGATCAAATGCATTTATTATCAATAAAATACTTAACTCTTAGCATTATGTGTATATAACTATTTTATAATTTTATTTTAATGTACATAAAGAAGGCTTAGAAGAGGCGATATATGAGTTTTTGAAGCAGGGTGTGCAGGGTGGCTCATTGTAAATCTTGTATAGATAAGCATGGCTGGACTTAGATTAAGAACCCAGGGAGTTTTGTTCCCGCAATCTGCTTGCTGAAAATTACTCGGCAAGCTGCAAATTTTTAATATAACCATGAAACCGAAATATCTTGAATTCTTCACTTCCCATATCCCTGTAGAGTATTGAGTAATTGTTTGGTGTGTGTGCATTTGTATTATTTTTGTTCCTATGGTTTTTATTTATATAATTTGTAGCCAAGTGTGGAACCAAGTTGCAATTCATTTAAATTTGAAAAATCATTTTTATTTCTTCATGTATTTTACTTATCCTCTGACATATTTCGACCTTTCAGTCCTTTAAGGGTTAATTTCCATTCACTGGAAATTTATAATTTATTAGTTTTTCTACATCTGAGATATGTTACATAAGGCTTATTTAACCTCCTTTACTTGCCTTGATATATGGAAATGTTCTTACATCATCTTGTATTTTAAATTAAAACTGAGAGTTGAGGGTGTGAAGCTTTGTTTCAAGATGAGGGAAAATAAATTGTGCTAAGCAAAATTGAATAGAATCTAAATTGAACCATTTAGAATAATATTTTAATATTAATAAAATGCAATTAAATAAAAATATTTTAAAAAACATAAAATAAATTTATAAAAATGAAAATCAAATCAAATGCACTATTAATAACGTTCCATCTACCCCCTCTTTGTAGTGAGGTTAACTCCTGGTCTGCCCCAGAAAAACAAACATCAAAAATGCTTCAGACATTTTTGTCAAATATTTACTTCTAAACCAATCCTGAGAATCATTCCAACCAAACAAATATTGAAAGTTGCTTGTGAATTCAGATATATTCCTAACTCTGAGGTAAACTTAACTTTCTGAAACCCAAGAAAGCTATCATACTCTTGGTATACCTGTACAATATCGTTTTTCATACTAATGATTAGCCTATTCTTAGGAAATTTTCTGATATTAAAACAAAAACAAATTAAACAATGACTATTATGTATTCTAAGTAGCAATCAACGGTTTTCTAGATAACCTATTTCAGAACAGGTCTATACTTCTATACCTATATAATAGGAAATTAGAAGTAAAACCAATATGCTAGAAATACGGAAGAAGTAAAAATGGATATTGTAGAATACTGAGTCGTGGAGAATTTATGTTCTTATAAGTAAATAAAGATTTTTTTTTAGGGAAAAATAACACTGATGAGATTATAAACATGGAATAAATTTTAGAAAAAGAAAAAGAATTATTGTAGAAGACTTGTGGTTTGAGTTGTGTAAAGTTAATATTATGCTTTGCTTTAGTACATAACGATAAATGAAGGTTTATGTTGAATTATAAAATTAGTGGACACAGTTTAACTTTATCCAGAGTAATGAGTCACACATGAAGCAAAAGTAGTATGTATATAAATTTTATTTCCATAAAGAGAATTTGACCTAACATAACTGACCAGTGAACATTAAGATTGTTCTCTAGTTTTTTCCTTGACACCACCACTTCTTCTCTCTTAACTCAAGATTATGTTTTAATCACTAGGGGAAGTAACTTGATAGTGGTAGCAATGCTTATTTGTAATGGATTGCGACAGTTTTACCTATGATCTGTAGGTAGTCCAACAGAAAGCCAGGATTTTTCCAACAGGAATTGCAGTCGTGGCGAAAAATTTACAAACCTGAAAGCTGTGGGTGGGTTTGAATCCTAAGGCGGGATTCGTTATAAGAAGATTTCTCATGTTCCATTAAGATGGGATGTAAATAACAGAAAATGAGGAAATTTAATTTACAAACCTGGAAAGCAGTGAGTTTCCCATCATTGGAAAAATTGTATCAAATAAAAACATGTCTTGTGTTTAGAATAGGGTGGTGGGGGAAAAATGCGAATAGCTTAATTTCCCTGCAATAAATTTACTAAAACACAAATTGTGACAATCCCATTGTACACAATACAGAACTAAAAATATGTTATTTGACTAATGATGGCAAAGGAACTTCTTACCAAATCAGCTGTTTGCATAGATATCCCATGAAGGAGTACCTACTTATTTTTCTGTGACTTCAAAAAATAGAAAGAAATTTTAGATGCCAATTGTAAGTGATGACAAAAAATATTATCCAAATTCTGTAAAAACCTGATAGAGATAATAAATTCAGACTAATGGATAGCACTCCCAAAGATTACTAAAGTGTAATGGCTTATTATGATCAAAATAAGATTAAGTATTATAAAATTTTAAACCACAATAAGTCAAAACTGAGCAATTTTCTGAAAAATAAATAAATCCCTTACTAATTCATACACTGTACTCCATATGACTTGCCTTTATGACAAGCCAAGTCCATCCAAGCATCGATCTAGAAATATAAAGTTATTTAAGGAGATTTATTTCCCCATGAAGGCACTGTGAAGCCTCAGAGAGGCTTGGAGAAATTCTCCAAATTGGACAGTTTCATGTCAGCTTATAATTTTTAAACATTCAAAGTTTGTAATTTATTATACATTTAAAATAATTTCAGGCTTTAAACTACATTCATTTATTTTACCATAACCTCTTTTTGACTAATTATTTGATTATTACTTTAAACGAAAGAAAAATTATTTGAAAAATTTAATTAAGAATTGCAGTATTTTAATAATATATTAAATTTTATCATAATTAATCATTCAATACATCTGAATTTGAAATGCAGCTTATTTTGATATTGAGAACCCCTCAAAAACCACCACTCATTTATTAAATATAAATATTTTTTACATGTTTGTGAAACTGTTTCTAGAAAAGTCTACACTAACTGGTGAATTGAAGTTATTTTTTATATACTGGCTTATCACAATAGGGTGGGTAATCAGTAGCTAAAACCACCAGACATTTACTGTGTGGTAAATAGTTTTTCAGTAAAAGTTAATATCATTTAAATATGAACAATGTAGAATCCTATACACTAAAAGTAATATGTGTGCCTTATGACAAATTTATATATGTCTTGACATTTTACAGAACTGTGCCAATATCCAAAACTTTAATTATTGTATTTTGGAAAAATGCAAGACTTCTACAAATATTGATATTGAATGAATAATTATTAAAAATATATATATGCTTTTAAGTAACTAAAACATTTGATCTACTAACTGTTAGTAAGGTTTACAGAATGCTTTAAATAATTAAACATTAATAATTAACAAATAATTTAGTTTAAAAAACAGTGGTCCAATGGTAAAAATTAACATTTAAAATAAAATAAAAACAATACTCGGTGAGCAAAATAAAATTTCATTAATTGAAAACACTTACTCCAAAAACAATTAACATTCATTATAGTTTTAAAATTTGTCAAGCTTATTTTAATTTTCAACAATATGAAAATTATTTTATAAAAATTTGACATAGACAGCCCAGTTTTATGTACGTAGAAAGAATACTGTTAGTTTCAAAAGTGAATCACAAAATGATGAAAGTCTGACTGGCAGACTTGGTAAGAAGGCTTACTTATCACAGCTTGGTTAGGAATGCTAACATAGTAAGGCAGCATGCTATAAACACCCACTGGAATTGTAATTATCTCCCTCTTCATGTCTACAAAGCAGCCCTAAAAACAAAACGAGTATTTTTTTTTAAAAAATTTTATATGTCAAATCATAAAGAAAAATATGAATAATTGATTGAAGGTAGACTCTTCTCTTATGTTCCAGACATGTGAAACAGTTGCGATTCAAAGTAACTATAAAACTTTAGTTTGCAAGAGACTAGTTAATTGATACCAGAATAAATATACTGTCTAATACACAGATCCACTCAAACCGATATAATGCATTGTCAGGGATATAAGCCAGATAGAATAGCCACTACGGGATCCCAAAATTCTATGCATAGAATTCAACAAGTGAGTTCATTAATTCATACTAAAGCCATTAGAATACATACATCACAAAGGTTTAACAAACGACTTGGACATCGTAAGCTAATATATTTCAACACCTTGTCTGATACACTTTTACATTTACTGTATTGAGAAATACAATGGGATACAGCTCACAAACTAAGATAAAATATTTATACTATGCATAACTAACAGATGAGTCAAAAAGAAATTATTAGATGCACGAAATAATAGGAGACAGGACAATTAACAGCAAACTAATAGCAAGAAAACGTGAAGTGATTTCATAAATCCTTTGTTTAACAGTTACCTGCTATGGTTAAAATCATGAACTACCATTTGAGTACAATTTAACTAATGTTACTATTTTTTTTTCTCCAAGTTCTTATAGAAATTTATAAGACTACAAACTGAAGGTAAGTGGGAAGGCTATTGGAACCCTTGTCTATGGACATTAAGTAGCTAAAGAGTATAAGCTAAAAAGTAGAGCATAGAATAATTCACTACAGCACGGCCCTTAAAGAAGCGACCTCATACTCTAGGCTCTAAACACAATCCTTTTAAACTTTCAATTTACTGACTCACCTCAGAAGGTAAATCAAAAGATCATATTATTAAGAAGATTTAATCAAAAGCTTAAAAAGAAAAACATTTTTCTGGTGTACAGAATTGTGTTCTTCACAAGATTTCATTTTATTCATTTAAAAAAAAAAAATCAAGATAAACAGACATAAAAAAAATATACTTCTCTGCCATTTATGAAGTAACACAAATGGGGACTGTAAACTTATTGAACTACATTAATATAATTTACTATAAGTTTCATGAATCATGTTAAATTAAAATCCTTAGTAATCGAATTACTTAAGTGGCTAAGTTAAGCAGTAATAAAGGACAGTACAGATAAATCTAAATAATATCGATTTTATAGGAGAACAGTACACATTTTATAAATAAATGTAAACATTGCAGAAAGAATTTACCTTTTGGAGCACAGGGAATGGGCCCAAGGAGTGGGAGAAAAAGGAGGACCTTCTCCACCGAGCTCTGATGGAAGGATGGCAGGAGTAACATGGCTATGTAGGGAGCTCATGTTGTTGCCATGCACAAATATCTAAAATAGAACCAGTATGAATTATTACTCTTGTAAAATAAAATACACACTTAGAGTTTTTCACTAACAATAATAAGACAGGCATAAAAGCATTCTTACTTACTACCTTGGAACCCTTGGTGGCTTAGAGCTTCCTAAATTCCTTTAGGAATATATAGATTCTACATGTTGTACAATCTTATTATGAACTACCCACTAATTATTAACTTCAAAAGTTTTTGAAAAAAAAAATTACTCCAATTTATAGTAGACTCAGCCTTAGAGAGATGTCCACTTCAAAAATATTTAGATGAATCAAAAGTAGCACTTCTTTTGTTTATCACATGCATCCCACAGAGAGGAATAGAACAATATGGCTACTCTTTACATTAAAGTAAAAAAATAATTTTAATGTACCTTGGTCATCTTCCCTCCTCATGTGATTGATATTGAATGTCATTTTTTTTTTTAATTCATTGTGGTGATCAAATTACAAAATGTTTTAATTTAACAGACTGTAATAAATAAATAAAAGTTTAATAAAAAAAATGTACCTTTAGGTACATAAACTATAAACAGTAATAAAATTCTTTTGAAGTATCAATATTCAATGCTTCTTGATATATGTCAGAAGAGGTATGGCATCATATCAAATTGTATTTGTAGATCTTACTATAAATAAGTATGAAACATATTACTGATAGGACTCCTCCAACAACTAAACCCCTCATGCTACCTCTCAAATATAAAGTTAATTCCATAAATGTTCACAGGATTACAGTTTTGATACATATATACAATGATACTTGTACCTCATCATTGGCTGGACATAAACTTCTTAGATGTAGTTAGGTATAACACATATTAACGAGCCTTTATTCAGAACTTGAAGCCCTCCAAAACTATAAAACAGTGATTCTGAAGTATGTAGAACTGAAGTCTGATACTGAGACGTTAATCTATTTATTTCATTATGTAGGAAAAATGATAATTAGTCCCCTGATCTGGAATAAGGTGGGAGGGTTGATTCCTTGAAATTCATTCCGACTCCTAATCCGTCAGAACAACCACAAAAGATATTTTGTTAACCAATTAATTCTGTGCCAGTTGAAAGATAGATAACTCCAAAGGAGCCCTAATAACATATTTGTTCTATAACACTCGCCATCACTAGATGATTTCACAGTATGGAGAGAAAATGACTGTACTGAATCAATAATTTGCAAGAATAAG
Source organism: Oncopeltus fasciatus (assembly GCA_000696205.2). Lineage (NCBI taxonomy): Eukaryota > Metazoa > Arthropoda > Insecta > Hemiptera > Lygaeidae > Oncopeltus > Oncopeltus fasciatus. The sequence goes on along the minus strand of KZ807475.1, from coordinate 21,332 downwards.
AGATTCATATTAGGCAAACCCAATTTTATTTTTTTCACAGGGAAGTTGTACAGTAACCATTAAAATATATTTAAAAATATTTCTAATTTCTATTTAAAATACATATTTATTAGCTTTTCTATGAAATATCCATGAATTACAATAATAAAAATAGCTGTTAAGCTAAGGCAGATAGATATTGAAACTTATGATAAATCCCACAGTAATCTGACTTGATAGTTGGCCTTTATGAATTGCCTATAAGGATCATATTCTTTCTTTAGTCTTTTATTAATCTTGGCATGTAACTTAATTAATGTAGTCAAACGAGCAAACTCGAAAACCATTATCCTACCATTTAATTTTAACACTGTTAATTTTTTAAATAAATATGTGATGTTCATATGCTACTTGATTTTTGATTATTAGTTTCATGTAAAACACAATTCTAGACATCAACAAAACATAATTAATTACTGTGGAAAATCTAAAGAGAACTTTTAACTCATGTTGGCATTAAGTATCAAATTATTTTGAAAATTATATTATAAATGTTCACTTACCCTTTTACTAGTTTTCTCTTTGAGGAATGTTTTGATGAGAGATATAATACGTTCTATATACCAAGGCTGGTTCAGGAAGTGCACGCCTTTAAACCTTGCAGGAAAACAGTCTTGTAAACCTTCTACCATTAATTTTAACATTCTTGGGCTAATAGACATTACCTAAAATTGAAAAAAAAAAAAAGTAGAATAAAGCAAATAAATTTGATGAATGAGACAGAAATATGAACAATTTTTAGTATATATATATATATAGATTACAGCAANATTATTTAATATTTAAAAATATAGTTTATTTGAGCTACGTGAACAGATAAACCCACCTAGCCAAAAACAACAAACTTTGCATGAGTTTTGTATAAACAAGATATATGACTGTTGACTTCTTAGTATTTTCATTAGTCACTAGTGGTTGAGAAGAGAATATTTATGGACTTAAGTGCATCTAGAATGAAACTCATAGAAGTTTTGTTTATTTCAATCAATTGGGTTGATGTGTTCATTCACAGCTTTGCACATGGTCCACTTCAATTGGTACTAATCATGTTTTTCAGTGTATGAGGAGAAACAATAACGTTTATATTAAATTTTACCATAGATCTAACTATTAAGTCAGTACATTACTGAACAAGTAGTAAATATTAATTTTCCATGCTCAAAAAAAAAAATTAAACTTATACTAACTCTATGTTTGTATTTAAATTACCATTGTTTTTTAAGCTTTTATTTTTTAATAATATAAAATTGAACTCATATGTTTAAATAAAATAAGTTTAAGTGATACGCAAACTGTAAAGGTTTAATTTAATAGATGAACATAACAAAAATCCTTGCAGAGGCAATCCTCTTAATATTTTGGAACAAACAGCACTTTACCAATTCAAATTCTTGTTAATGAAATCCAATTTCATCATCCTCTTGAAGCATTATTTATTATAATGCTTTTTAGTCAAAATGTTTTTAATAATTTTGTATTTAAATTTTTAAAAAAAACCAATGTAGGCAATGCACTAGCATACTCATATACTAATATAAAAATGTTTAGGAAAAAAATATATTTTACTTAAATTTTACATAATTTAATTTTTTAAATGTGTTAAAATATACTAGTGCTCAAAAGTAATTAAAATTAAACCTTTGTCACCCCACATAAGAAACAAATACAGTAGGTAAATAATCCAGTTAGGACAAATAAGAGGCTAGATAACTAGATAAGAGAGCTCTATGTGTTATCTCCTTTGCACTGTTTTGTTGCCGTATGACCCATAAGACGGGTGCTGAAGATAGCAGCCATTCAAGGTAAGAAGACAGTTCTTATTTTAAATTAAATTGAGCAACTTTTAACAGGTTGGGGTTTAATTTCATCCCAAGGATATGTTTTTAATTAGAAATTCCACGAGATAAAACTTGAAGGAAATTGATTTTACAAGTATTAAAATCTCAAGCATTTCAATATTGGTCAGAAAAATGATATAGACTAATTCAATGTAAAACTGAAGTTTTATACTTTTTTAGAAAAGCTGCTATTTTAGTTCCAATATTAGTTTTAATAAATACAGGAAATTGAAATAAAAAAATTATGCAAAATATTATGCTTTTCATCATACTTCTCAATATTAAAGAGCATAGCAAAAAAAAAAAAAAAAAAAAATTCAATGAAATAGCATAAATTTTGAATATTGAGCTGTTTAAGAATATCATTTTAGACAGTGAAGATGGACATAATGTGTGGAGTATTAGTAAATCAATGATGAGGATCAATCAGAAAGCAATTAAGAAAGAAAAATCTAGATTAAAAAATTCACAAGAATTAATTCTTTAAAACCAATGTTTCTGCTTGCATCAAGATCACCAGCCCTAAAGATGGCTTGCATTGCAAACCCCTTATTTACATTAAAGAATAAATTCTAGTGAATTTTTTCATACACGACTTTTTTTCTATACCCCTTTCCGATGTAACATCAGCTATTAATAATATTCCAAACATGTTGCTAAAACTAAGGCTCTAATAATATCATAGCTTCCAAATAATGGTTTACTATATATATGGCCCAAGTTTTAGATTGGAAGTTGATAAAGTGAACTGACTGAGTGAGCTGACAAGGGTTTCAATGATGGCTGCTAGCTGGATGTGACACATGAGTAGGACAAACAAGAAGTAAAACACTTGCCTTGTCAAAATAAATTCAAGTCAAATAATTTGGCCTAAATAACGAACAAGATCAGTAAAAACATTGATATTTTAAAATTATTTTTCAATGTATCTTTGATAGTGAAAGTATGCAATAATGAGTAATTGTATGATATCACAAGTTTGGAAGCCTTATTGTTAAAGCAATTTTTTATGATCACAAACCAGAAACTTAATATAGGCATCTAACAAAAAAATAAAAATAAAATCAGTACACAAAGAAACTGTTTATTAAACTCTTCCCTTCAAATGAAAATTCCGATTTTCATAGCTAAGAGTGCTTTCATTAACTTACAAAATTTAAGATTTTGATGAGCTGTAAAAAAATATAAAAATATATAAAAAATATGAAATTGAAGTAATTGCTCTCCAAATACACACTACACAGATTTGGTAGCTTCAAAACGTGAAATTACAAATTAATCAGGTAAAATGAAGTTGTGATAAAAGCAAATTATGTTGGTATTGGGTTTTGAAAAAGAGCTATTTTTTCTTTTTTTTTAATTGTGAAAAACTTTTATTTTAAATTTTATATTTCCCCATTTCTTGTCTTTAAGAGTCTCTTTAAATTATAAAAAAAAGAAAAAAAACAGTCATAATTTAGTTAGCCTAAAGCAGAAGACTCTCTTCCTCCATTATCCTATTACCCTAAAAAAAAAAAAAAAAAAGCCTGAGATTTAGGCCAAAATGTTTCTTTACAAATTAGTTTTTATTTATTAAAATCCCATGACCAAATACCTGACCAATCCTTCTTAAAAAGAACTGGGCTTTTCAAGAAGAAGTAAGTCAATAACGGCTTTTATTGTAACCAATTTTGACCTATAACTGCTGCCACACAAATTTAGTGTGTTTAGCCTTGAAATATTTTTGAATATCAATTTTATGCCTTTAGTTTGAGAACAAGATGCAATGTGTTGCAGTATGAGTGCTTACTTTTAGTTTTCCTTTTTTTTTTTTTTTTTAATACATTCATTTAAAATAATTATCTGTTCCAACCAGACTTTTAACAAACAAATTTTTGTCAGGAATTAATTGCTTATTATAATATAAAATAGAGCTAAACTTTTTTTTTAGCCTTAAAATATCTAAATAATGTACAGCAATTCCTACATTGGATCAATTATATGATCTGCCTAATAAATTAAAACCATATTAGATAATTACTAATAATGGCAAAGAGTGATAAATAATGTCTTCCTATTTTCAACTTGTCCCACTAACGTACCAACCAGCTAGTCAGCATTGAAACCCTAGTCAACACTGAACACAAAACTCCCTTTTGCCTGGGTTATCCATGATCTTACCTTCAAATTTCTTCAAAATATAATTATTTTAAACCTAATATTCTAATAAATTCATTGGAAATTACCAAAATTTGAAAAGTCAGTTCCATGATGACATTGTAAGAAGATAACTAAGTGTTCATACTCTATTGCTTACTTAGTAAGTAATCCGTGGCAAAATACAGCTAAAAATGCAAAAATTAACTGTGCATACAGACAAACACACATACTTGAAACAGGCCATCTTTTTTATAATAAAGAACCAAAGAATTTTTTAGAAGGCATGTTCATAAGTGAACACCTAGAAATATTTAATTTCTTTTATTTAAAAGCCAATTTGGCCTTCAGTACATAGACCTAATAATTTTTATAAAATTTGGCACAAAGAAGCTTTTTAAGTTCACAAAAAAAAGTACATCATGGCAGGTGTTGTGTAACTAAGTAAATTTCCTACATTTCACAAAAGACTGATACAAGTTACAAGAGATAATCAAATGTAGTTTACAAGCTGAAGAGAATATATATTATTATGAAGGATGAGTGTATATATTATTGAACATAAATGTTGAAAATTACATTCTACATATAATATGCTCTATAAACTTTTTTGTAGTTCAAATAATATCGAAGATATTGTGATTATAAATCTTAGTCTCCTTCCAATCCCCCATAATTAATATTGTAAAATTAATTAAGGGTCATTAAAAATTAATGAAACATTAAAATACATCTGAGGAGAGTAATTGTAAACAAATTAGAAATTATCATCTTCCAATTTTTACTAAGTTTATTTTTTATTTCTGAGATTTCATTTACTTGGCACCTGCTGGCAAACATAATTCCAAAGATTAGGTTAGAATTATTATTTTATAAGAGAAGTCAGTAATTAATACATATTAATTTTGTTAAAATATGTTATACCATGTAAATTTTAAACAATTAATGCGAGGGAATAGAATAAAAAATCTATCTGTCCCAGCCAGGACTCAAACCTGGATCTCCTGCTTTCCGGGCTGAAGCATACCGGCCCAGAAAGCAGGAGATCCAGGTTCGAGCCCTGGCTGGGACAGATAGATTTTTTATTCTATTCACTTGCATTAATTTTCAGTTATTAATGTTTTTTTTTTTTAATTTATTTTAAAGCTTAATATATTTTAAGCATACATGTTCCATGCAGCACTAGTAATAGTACATTTACCATTAATACAAAATCAATAAAACAAAATTGATCATAGAATAAACATATACATGGATTTATTTTTAAGATATAAATCCTATAAGAGGATCACCTGATGTCCCCAATGTTCTGAACTATTGTCCTTTCTACTATATCTAAAATTGGCCAGAAGTTCTTTAAACTTTCTTGTTTTTGGTAAGATAGGAAGTGTGAGGAAGGACATTTTTTGGACATTTTGTTGGAATAAAACTTCTTTTTGGTTGATCAAATCAGGATAAAGATTAGATAACTTCTCATATAATCATACCAGTTATTCACAGTAAAGTTTAAAAATTCATATAGCATCCATCAGGAACAAATTAAAATCCTTTGAAATCTTGCATTTGATAGAACTTTTCCCTTTTTGTTTTCTACACCCCTTTTTTTTTTTTTGGTTTAGAATAATGAAACTCAAAGCAGGTTTTTTTTTTATAGACAAAAGATATATTTTAGGAGTTAAATATCGTACTTTAATGAATATAGGTGGGAGTTTACTTAAACTTTAAATTTTAAATTATACTATCTAGAAATCCCAATTAGTTTTTTAAAAATAAAATTGGAATTAAGGCTAAATTCCTTGCAGAGAGAAATCGGATGAATAGAAGTGGGGTATTACTTGGAATGTTAAGTATAGCTACAATTTACTTACTCAATATTTAATAATAATAATTTTTAGAATTAATAATAATAATATTTAGAAACTCAACACATTATTTTATTGATAGAAGATATATTCTATAAGTGTGGGGCATTACATGACAAGGAAAGTTCAACTACCATAATGAGAAATTAGCTAAGTTTACTTTTTTGTTATCAATAACTGTGGTTTACCTAGTAGCAGGCAAATTTCATTGATTTTCTAAATAAACTGGAGTGTTTTGTCTTCTTTTAAGGGGAATCAATATCAGGAATTAGGATAAGTATTGCCACAGCAATGGACATATAAGATTTCTGGAACCTCAAAATTAGAATTCAGAATTTAATTAGTTCATATGAAATTCCTGTATTACCTGACTGAGTGAGACATCAGTCCAGTCAACAATGACAACAAAGCCATTGACCTGGTTAGCAGGTTCTTCAAGAAGATTGTCTAATGTAATAAGAAGAGCCCTGTACACAACTTCCAAAGGGTAGTTCGCCTGCTCCCAGTTGTTACAGAAGAACACTAACACACTTCTCCCTTTCCTGTAATCATTTAATTAAATTACTTATAGGTTGCATAGGCAATGTCATTGTCACAATAGATTAAAACAAATTGGTCAATATTAGTGATATAATGATATATACACATGATGAAGAAAATGAAAAAAATGCATTAGTCATACTTCAAATGCTTCAATTATAAGAAGCATCATATTAATTAGTGAATTATTATTTAAGGATTGATTATATAAAAAGTTATTCTTTTCAAGAAATCAAATTCAGAATATCCTAATACAAAATCTATTAACAACTACGTAATTTCTTACTAGACTACAATCTCTTTGACACGTATCCTCGCAAGCAATATCTTTCATTATTAAAAATTCCAGAATTAAATAATAATAAATCTGTCATCTGTTAATTAAGATGACATCACTAACATAAATTTAACTTATTTATGTAATCTGCCTGAATTCAAATTCATTTATTTTCAAACTCAATAGTGATTTTGTAAGCAGGGAGTTACCCTCCTACTGCCCCCGATATTGTTAATTTGTTTCTGAAACCACTGTCAAATGTTCACTATACCAATTCGGTTAAACACTTCTGTGATGCAACTAAAAAAGGGTCTCTACAATACTACTCTGCTGTGCCTCTATCTCTACTCTAATAGAGAGCCATCCTATGTTACTCTGTAAGTAGCTAAAACTCACAAAAGCAGTCCAAACACAATCACCATTGTCTACAACTCTTGAAAAATCACACGTATGTGGAGTGTTTCAGCATCCAGGTCGTGTCCACCATTTTTATAGATTGGTTATAGATTCTAAAAAATAAAACTTACATTAGCGAACGGGTTGGTCAAATTTTAGATTGATCCTAATTCAATATACATGCTCTGGCTTATTCACCAAGAAAAGTTTGCAAACATCTCTGGGGGTGTTTCAGTTTCTGAACTTATAAATCACTTTCTTTGGCGAGAGGTCCATCCATGTTAGCTCTAACACCTAATTCTTGCTTAGTTAGAACAGATGTCAGTCAAATGTAACACTCAAGTTGACACTCCATTTTTATTTTTGTCCTCTTATAACAAGCATAATGAAAAGTACTAATCATTCCATCTGGTCATCTGCCATCCCCATTGAAGTTTTCTTCATTGGCTTTTTCAAGTAAGTTAATCTAACCTCAACCCAACCTCAGATTAATATCTATAATCACTTTCCTAACCATATATTAAAAATTTCTTATTTTGTCCTCTAAACACCACTATATTCCTTAGGTTCACCATTGCTATCAGGTTTATGGCAATGCTAGCCCACTTTATTTTCAATCAAAATTTTCCAGATGGTCTATCTACCCACCTAGCTGTATTCATTATTATGCCATAAACCTCCAATTCTGCCCCTCTTCTGGCAAATATTCATTAATCTTTAATAAGATTCTCACCCCCCTTCTGTAGTTTACAAATCCAATAAAGAACAAGGTTTGTAAAATGAACAAAGAGTCCCCTATGCTCAAAATATACTCTTAGATATTTTTTTGTATTAGCACCTACATACACCCACAAGCCCATGAATACTAAATAAGGAAACCCATATACCATGCACCCTCTTGTACCTTTTATAACATTGTTTTTATATAAGCTTCAATATAGAGTGCTAACCGCTCTCTAACCACCAATAAAGAGGAGTTGTTTGAGGGGAGAGTCAGTAGTTTTAAGGAACTGTTTTCTGCAGTGGGACTTTTATTAGTAGGTTTTTTTTTTGTTGTTTTTTTTAATGTATTGCAATTTTTGCTCAATTATTAAGTAACCCTTAATACTTCTAGGGTTTTAACCCTTATTAAGTCTAGGGTTTTTAGAGAGGGAGTATTATAGTGGTTGCTTTTACTTAGGGAGATTTTCTAGTCTAGGGGATTAACGAACAGGGAGTTTTGTAGAATCACTCTCCCTCCCCCCCAACAGTTTACAGCCAGCCTTAGTAAAATAAATGATACCCAAATTGGTTAAGAATGAGAGTAATGTTAAGTTTTATTAAGCATGTGGGGTTTGGCATATAGACTAGTAGCTGTAGATGAAGGGTTTTGGTTTTCTTTTTTAGAAAGATGCGAAGTTCAGTAGAAAAAGGAGGTGACAGTAGTCTACAGGATCTGCAATCCTGCATTTAAATATTCTGTGTTGGGTTCTTGATTTATTCATTGCTAAAAATATACTAGTGCAAAATTAGCTACGTTTTTGAATGAGATAAAAAGAGCTTTTCTCATTGAAAGTTAATATAAATTCTATATAATATCTGTCCATTATAGTATCAAAGTTAAATGCATTAAAAATTTAGCTTAATTTACAAATTTCTTTTGGCTTCAAAGTTTTTCCCCAGAAACATCAAAATTTGTAGGTGCATAGAGAATTCGAACAAAAATTTTTCTATAAAAAGTACCCTGCAATCCCCTGTGCAAGATATTAAAAATGAGAAAAATTACAAAGAATGATTAAATAAGTAATATTTTTCAAGGATTGGGCCCTACATACATTTCAGAGCAAGGAGTAAAGTTAAAAATATCTGGAACAATTCATTTTTTAAAAAATTTTATTTTATATCCAATGAGATACATGAAACTAAAGTTGTATGACTGAAAAATTTTTACTTATAGAGAAATTATATTTTACTTAAAGAAATTATTCGTAGAAAAAATTTCACTACCTGAGATTTAAGGATTGGAAATAGAGCAATAAGTTAGAATCGAATTATATATCTTTGAAAATCCTTAAGGCTATAGTGATGCCAGTTTATCAGCTATTATCTATTTAATTATGACTCCAAATAAGCCTCCGAAACCCAGTTTTTCAACTCCTGATTAAAAAATGTTGTGTTGGGAAAACCAGTGCTTTGAGAATTTTTTGACCTGAAATATGGGTATGATCAATTAACATACCAAATCTCAATTTTCTTTGTAGTGTAGAATTTGTAATGTTGAGTCGAGCTATTAGATTATATAAATAATAGTTTTCTAATAAAACTAAAACCTTTTTTTTTAATTCTAAGAGTGATAGAAGAAAAAAATGTATTACATGTCAATAATATTTATTTAAATAATTAATATTTTCAACCCATTTTTATACAAATTTATATACAATATGACATTTTTTTGTAAATGTATCAAAAAACAGAAAGAGAACAAGTCTGCAAAAGTCTAATATTTCTACAATATACCCCACAGCAATACATTTGAAGATACTAAACTTATGGCTAGAATAGAAAACTACAAACATGGGACTGTAAGAGAAGCCATGGGAATCATCAAATAACACACAATGAAGACGTATGCAGACTTATAAACTGGTACCCTGTCTTGATAAGCAAAAATAATGTGAATAGCTTGACTTTACAATGGGAAATCTACTAACAATACAATTTTTAAGAAAATTGATGCGCAAAAATAAAAAAAATGGATAAATAAATCACACACAATTACTGATGAAAAACAAAACTTACTTAGGAGAAAAAATGAAACAATAATAAACAGCATTACTGAAAAAGTAAATAAAATTAAAATAGAAAATATTACATGGTCATAGGTTATATAGAGAAAGGAAATTCATCTAATGTGTGCCGGTCCACTGCCATAAATACCTTCAGGTCGCCAGCGGCCCATGGTCATCCAAACATATCCAGGTCTTCCGGAGTGTTGATAACCACCACAGGCCGGTCATCATCCTGTCGACATTTGTCCAGGCCACCTGAGAACTACACGTATTTTAGCTTGCCTTTCTTCTTTTTCTGGCGAGCCAAGTAGTAGAGACCCTTGTTCGTGGGACTCATACTCTCGCTCAGGTAAATAGGATGGGCATCATTCTCTTCCCAGCCAATAAGCCTGGTTGTCAGGTCCCTTTTCACTCTTCTCAATCCAACAACCTCGTCCCTCATAGATTGCCATGATAGTTATCCTGTAATGATAACCGATGATCTAGGATCATCCTTTTGCTGGCGATGCTGCTCCAATATATCAATATCTTCTGGAGCGACTTTAGACCCAGACTGGCGTCTATACTCATCACCAGACCAGCAGGAGTTTAACCAGGTATCATCGGTATCCCTCGAACTTCGATAGATCTGGAGAGTAATTCCTGTTGAGCGTGATTCAGACTCAGCTCCAGTTCAGTTACCCTTGACTTCAATGTCTTGTTTTCAAGCGCTAGTAACTCGAAAAGTTTGTCTGGGCTTCTAATCTGTTCTCTATACTTTTGAGAGCTTGGCATTTTCAAAAGCAGCGCCGTTGTTTTTATTAAGAGAGTCTTTGAACTCTCTTAGCTCAATAGCAATGCCGCTTTTTATCTCGCCTATCTCTGTTGAGAGCGCCCTCATTACCTCCTGAACATAGGTAAATAGATTAACTTCCTCGGTAGATTAAGCTGATGAGGTCTTCCTAGTTTTCCTACATTTAACACATGTCCAGCCTTTTCTTTGTGACCTCTGAGACTCAATATCTGAGTCATCAATACCACAACACTTTTCATGGTAAATTAATTTGCATGTGATACAGGCTAGAGAGCTCTATAATATTAAATACAATATTATTTGTTTTCTCTTAACCTGTGTTAAAAATTTCTTGAATAATGATTCACAAATAAAACCGGTTTCCATTTTTAAAAACAGCTCACAGTATTAACAGTCATACAAAATTATCAACATGATTTGAATGTCAGGTAGTGGCCTCTTTGCCAAAACGGGAGTCTAAAAATAGCTAGCAATTTTAGCTCCGCCGAGTACAAGAAAATATATTCGTTGTACTTGGTGGCCAGACTCGGAGTGAAAGTGAAGTGCGAGGAACTAAAAATTATTCTCAGCTCCCTCGATTGCATAGTTGGTTAACGCACCCGCCCGGATAGTGGGGGACCTAGGTTTGATCCCCGGCTGAGGTCGAGAGATTTTTTTCTGGCTCCCTGTACGACACAAATTAATAATGATAAATGTGGAATTACATTACCACAATTATCATCATGATATTAATAATTGTGTAAGACAACGCTATGCTCTTTCTCTGCGACCTAATTCAATCTAGTGATGAATAAAGCCGTACAAAATATTGAATCAAGCTAAAATATATCTCTAATAGGATATATTCAAATCTGAGCTCATTATGAGATAAATGACTATGTTTAAGCCAAGTAAAAAATCATGCCAGCTCCTCGGATATGCTGATGACATTTGAATTTTAAGAAGCAATACGGCCACACTACAGGAAATCCTAAGCAAACTGTAAAAAGAATACAAAAAGATTGGTCTTCAGATTAATAAGATCAAAACAAAGTAAATAGTTTGGAGGTTAATTTGTTGACAGTCAAATTTTATGAAGAGAGGATTATCAGGAATTTGGTCTTGGTAGTTGAAGAATTAAAAATTAATTTTTAACCAAAAAAGATTCTATTTTAGCCAATGTTTCGGCCTGGATTTCAGGTTTTCATCAGGGCTAAATATGAAAATGAAACATAAAAATATAATATAGAAACATGTCTATATGTCATAATCTAACAAAGAATAAATAAATGAAAATATAGAACTGTATGTAATCGATTATATAAAAAAAAATGTATAATATTTTAAGAGTAACATACCAAATAGGATGATGGGGGGGAGACTCATGCTCAACAGTGTCTACATCATGGATGATCTGTTTTTTATTTGACTGTTGTGGAAGGAAGAGGAAATGGATGTAGGAGTGGAGGGTATGAATAAGAGGATTAAATGGCTTGAGGTTCATAGAACTATCACAGTAGGGAAGTGGGAGGGAAAAAAATGCTTGAGGGGATCTTATTATGATTTTTGTTCTAAGATGTGAAAAATATTACTGTATGTGGAAGAAATATAGTCTTTGTCTGTTTTGTTATTGATGGGGTTTCGTTCTATGTAAATGAATAGACATAACAGGCAGACTACATTTCTTCCACGTACAGTAATTTTAGTATTTTTCACATCTTAAAACAAAAATCACCATAAGACCACTTCATAGCATTTTTTTTTTCTTATTCCTTCAATAAACAACGTATGCATTCACACACACACACACACACACAGATGCACTCTTCACAATTATTTAATTTCACGAATAATATATTTATTAAATTTTTATCTCATTCTATTTTAATAAGAATTGTAAAAATATTAAATATTAAATACAATATTAGTTGTTTCCACTTAAAGAGTTAAAAATTTCTTGAATAATGATTCAAATTTGGGAACAACAGGAGATAATAAAAGAACTAAGTTGCTTCCTAAACTACAAAAAATGTAGTTCCTACCTAAAAAAAAAAAAAAAAAAAAAAAAAAAAAAAAAAAAAAAAAAAAAAAAAAAAAAAAA
>KZ807474.1:390916-402694 GCA_000696205.2 Oncopeltus fasciatus | reverse complement strand
ATATATATGCAAATATTTCTTCTTTTTTTACTTTGACTTTATTTTAAATTTAATTTTAGTTCTCCCACCAGTGCTGGTGCCAAGGCACTCAGAGTTTGCTCCTGGCCATTCCTTGCTCCCTTTCCAGCAGGTAGCTGAACCATCTATGCCTCACAATGTTAGCTACAGTAATAATGGATTCAGCGGGGGGCCTCCATCACCTATGAGCAGTATATCCAGTCCCAGTTCTTCCCCTCATCCTCATAGTCCTTATTCGGATGGTAAGTGCATATTACACTTCAGTATTGGTCATTTAATTTTTATGTGCTAAGTTGACATTTTTATTTGTTACATTTACATACATTATATAATCATATGCACCTGCATATTATATATAACATCTAAATAAAAAAAATAAAATAAAAAATAAAAAAAACGAGCTTGGGTTGTGTATATGTTAGTGAACAAAATTGTGTCCAAATGGCTGAATGGATCAAGATGAAATTCCTATTCATCATAGTTCAATATAAAGACCAGGAATTTAAAAATGACTCATTTCTTCAGTTGTTTTGCCTTAGATTGGCCCAAAAATTAGTAATATATTTTCATTAAAGTACCAGAAGCTGGACTGTATCTGCTATAATAAAAGCTTCCTTTTGACTGTACTGGGTCCTTCAATTTCATATTAAGGTTTATTAGTCTTCTATTAGAATGGTAACAGTTTCTGAAGTTTACTGGCAGACCATCAAATCTCCTGTTATTCTCCCCAGGTGAATTGTTTTGGACGTATACATCTATATCTAAAAATTATTTAATGCTCCCCTGTGCCTCCTATTTCTAAGTTCTTAGTTTTTTTTTAAATTAGAGGATTTTAGTTGGGGTTCAGTCAAGGCAGATCCAAAAAAATACAAATTTTAAAAAAAGTGTATTTTTTAAAGACACTGAAAATGGTTTCAGATCGCTTTTATCTGCCAACGCTTCGGCAGATAAAAGCGATCTGAAACCATTCACATTAACTTACAACACAATCCAGTTAAGGACAGAACGGACATAGAACAAAGTTCTTCAACTTATTCTAACATTTTCAACATTCTAAAAACCATTAGCCCTCCTTCAAAATAAACCTGTTAAATATTTTTCCCAGTTCCAAAGTTACTCATTTCCAATAATACCCTTCCTTTTTTCCTTTGTCCTTTTTATTGCCCCCTTCTGAAACAGGCCGCTCTACCTTTGTACCTTCCGCCTCTTACCTTCCCCCCACCCTTCCTTCACCCACGGGGTCTTTTTCAAAAATGATATTTTTCTCTCAGTCATGGAAATGTGAACTTAGGAACAGGACATCCTCTCTCGTCTTCATGATAGGCAGGTGTGGTCAATTACTGTTTTAATTTTTTTCAATAATTTTTTTAATAGGTTGTTCTGCATGTTTTTAAATTCTCTTAAATATCTTTCTATATTCATACTTTTGATATCACATTGCATTATGGCAATTCTATATTATAATATTGTAAATTATTATTGTATTCTCATGACATTGTATTTCTACAGCCCTAAAGATGGCTTGCAATGTAAGCCGAAACATTGGCAGATAATCTTTAAAAAAATACACTTTTTTTAAGTATGTATTTTTTTGGATCTACCTTGACCGAAACCCAACTAAAATCATCTAATAATAATATCTACGGTAAAAAAAACTCTCCATTTGAACTAGTCTTTTAATGATTGGCAAACCAAATTTTCTATCTCCTTCCTCTTTTATTTTTTATAATGGCCAGTGATCAGAAAATGCTGGTTCAAGTGTTGCCTTGGCCTAAACTTTTTCTTTACACTGTTAGATCTTTACTTAGTCATCCAGACTGATCAGCTTCTTGAGTATATGCATTTCTTGCTTATTGATTGAGCTCTGATTGGTATAGATGTCCATAAATAGGTTCACATATTTTAAGTCCATAAATAGGTGATGTGAACCATTTTATATTTTTTTCTTTTGTTCTTGAGAATAATGTAATTAAAAGAAATTAGGCTGAATCTGAAAGTGAAAACTGGTCAGTGATTGATCTTCCTTCTGTACATGACTAGGTATCTAGCTAGATTCACAATAATGTTCTCTCAAAAAGAGTGTTTACAGTATCTTGTGGATGCTTAATATAAGATATTGTTGATTATTGTCTCATTATATTTGGTATTGCTGACAAAGTAACCCCTCAACTCCTAACTTCTAAAAGAGATGACCATATAAGTTAATAGTAGAACAATTAGTATTCTCCAATCTTTACTTAAATATTAATTTTTTTTTAAATATCTGTTGAGTGCCAAAGATTTGTTTAATTCATTAGTAAATTTATGGCAGTAATGTTATTTTTAAAGCAAGAACGCTCTTAAAGCCAGAAATTTTAAATCAATGTTCAGGAACATTGTCAGTATTTGAGCTGTTCTAATTTATTTCATATCGAACTTCTTTTTTTTTTTCTTGAAAAATTTGTAAACCCAATTTTATTTTTCTAGATTATTCCCCTGGATCGGGCTATCCTAATTCTAACGGGAACCAGTCCCCTTCAAATGATGATTCAAATGCCATGGATACGTCTCCTTCTCCAGATATTGCTCCTATCTCCTATCAGGTCTGTATATTTAATTAATTTAAATAAAATAAATTGGAGGAAGAGATGAATGAACTAGTTTTAAAGTATATTATATTACATTATGTTAAACCTGGATTTTGACTTTCTTTCTCCATATTACATTCTTTTTAATTAAGTAAATAAAAACACAATTGTTGTCTTCCCCAAAAAATTTGTATTTCTCGCTCAAATGTTTTTGAATCTAATGGGTCATTCTCAGGAGCTACAAAGAATTACATGTAGAGTTAAATAACAAATAAAACAACATTAATTCTCTAGTCAATTTTTCCTTAATAAACTTAAAGCTTAAAAAATAAACATACTACGAACTAACGCGAGAATGTACCAGCGAAACCTACCTCTTTTCAATAGTTGCGATCTTCACAAGGAGGAGGCCCATAATGGTGGTTAGAAAAGGATGAGGGGTCCCTCCTAATATCCTAACATCTAACCCTTAACTCTATGCATTTAGTGCCCAGGGATTATTTCTATTTAATTGTATCTCTATATTTCCCAACTTGGCAAGTTGTACTCCTTGGACTCAGAGTGAAGAAGAGTAACTTTATGTTGATCCCCTCCCTTCACCCAAGGGGCCCTCTGATTTAGAGTCCCTCTGTTTTAAATTTTCCTTGCACCTAATTCTCAATTCTCGAATTGTTTTCTCTACATGCATGGCCTGGCAATTCCTACATTCCAGCTTCCTACTCTCCAGATCCTTCACGCACCTCCAGGAAGTCTTTCTCACCACAGAAGCAGATTCCAAGTGATGAACCACTTTGGAGGCTTCATGAAACTTTGGGTAGTCCATAAAATACATTAGTGGTGTCAATACTGTCTTAATGGAGGGGGCTTCCAAGCAACTCAGATGCCTTCTCTGTTAAAAATTCTGCCGATGGTAACAGGGATCCCCAAGGAACGGGGGTGTACACCATTGTTATATTTCTTTTAGTTTTTTGTCATCTTTAGCTAGGCATTCATTCAGAAGTTGTTCTCTCCACTTTACGCAATACCCTTTCCACCTCCAATCTGTCATAGTTGCCATGAAATTAGTCCAATGGACGAAGATTCTGATAAAGGAATCATAGTACCATTTTTTTTTTCTTTCCATGGAAATAGATAGGGGACTGGGGTTATGTGAGGGTGGAATAACCTTCCCTCCCTCAGGAACTTGAAATTTTATTTTTCCTAGTGCTGTGAGTTGCAACTCTGGAAAACTTTAATAAAGAAATAAAAGCTTTCCAAATGCTTTTAGATGCCACCATAGGTAGATGGCTATCTACCTATGGTGGCATCTAAGTCCCTCCATGACCCAAAATAGCTGAAAGGTAAATAAAAAGGAAAGAAAAATATTTAAAGGATTTTTATGTATTGTTATTTACTCAGGTAAAGTAATCAAAAGTAGGAAATAGTTTTATTTCTTCCTTTAAATGTAAATCTTGTGTTAAAAACATTCTAGATTAAACATTTATAAATCATCAATAAGTTTTTTGATTTATTTTTTTTTTTTTTTATCATTTACTTGATTTAATACTAATATTTTTGTTATTTATCAGGAGCCTCCTTATTGGGCTAGCATAGCTTACTATGAATTGAACTGCAGGGTTGGCCAAGTGTTTCACTGTCAGGCTCATTCAGTTATTGTGGATGGATTCACCAACCCAAGCTCTAATATGAACCGGTTCTGCCTTGGTCAGCTTTCTAATGTAAACAGGAATTCCACTATTGAAAATACTCGAAGACACATTGGAAAAGGTGATATTTTTTTCTGTAATATGTGTGGCAATAGCAATATTATTTTTAAACTATTTGGATTGAAAATTCAATTGTTTAACAAGTTCAGCTCCTGCTCCATTTTAGGGTGACTAGCTGGCTATGGGAGACGACTTGGTGTAGGTCAGTCTGGCTTTCATAATCCTTATCTCTTTGACAGTCTAGGGGCCCACATGTTCAGTCTCTTGTCTATTGAAATGTATCACAGTGATCCTCCAGGACAGCAATTAAGCTCTATTTTTCCTTAGTTCTATGGCCATATCTTTAGATGTGTCAAAGTATGTGCTGCTTTTAGTTCTACGTTTATAGAACTAAATGTAGCACATACTTTGATACATTTAAAGATATGGCCATTGAACTAAGTAAATATAGGGCTTAATTGCTGTCCTGGAGGATCACTGTGATACATTTAAAGATATGGCCATTGAACTAAGTAAATATAGGGCTTAATTGCTGTCCTGGAGGATCACTGTGATACATTTCAATAGAAAGAAGACTGAATATAGTAAATATAGAGCTTAATTGCTGTCCTGGAGGATCACTGTGATACATTTCAATAGAAAAAATACTGAATATGTGGGCCTCTAAACTGTCAAAGAGATAAGGATTATTCTATAGTTCTATGGCCATATATTTAGATATATCAAAGTATGTGCTGCATTAAGTTCTATAAACTATATCTTTGGTTATTTTTTTATTTTATTAGAATTATTTTTTTTACTTAACAAAAGCTTATGCAGTTTTTAAAATGAATAATTGTCATTGAAAAGTATTTGGTTTGCTTCAGGTATTTTTAAATAACGTAAGTACTTCTTGTATTTATTGATACCCAATTATTCCTCTATCATTAAGTTTCTATGATAAAGACATTACCTCATTTAAATAACTCTCTTTAAATGAACTGAGGGAGATTTATCATCAAAGACACATTTCCAAGACAAGCCTTTATCTGCATATAGTTTCAATTTTTTTTTTAATACTTTTTTTGCAGTCTTCAATCCAATAACAGCTGGATGAAAAAGCTCAACATTGGGTTGATGAGCAACTTTGCTAAAATGTCCTTGTTTACATATGGATTTGTTGCCAGTAATACACCCTAAACCCGAAAACATGTCAGTGGATAAAAACCCCTCTCTCTCTTATCTGATTTTAAACTGAAATGATCATGATTTACAAAAGCTTGGCTTCGTCATAAATTTAGTTTTTATGTAATCAAAAAATTAGGAGCCCATGTATATATATATATANGATGCTGAGTTGGTTATTGATAAAAATCAGATCAATAGGAATAGGGATAACCTAAAATACCATGAGTGCAAAAAATTTTTTGAATGCGGCGAGCTTAATATTTCGTATATTTAGTTTAGAGTAACGAAACTCAACATAGTTTCAAAAGGAGAGTTTGTTGACCGTAGATATTATTCTAAGATGATTTTAGTTGGGGTTCACTCGACCGAACCCCAACTAAAATCATCTTAGGATCAACATAGTTTTGTTTATAGATAATATATATTATAGGATTATATTACAGCGAAATTTAACAAATAGGAAAGGCGGTATACCTGGAAGCCGATATTAGTTCTTTTTAAAAGAAATAAAATTCGGCAAGTCGCTCATTAATGTAAATTGGAAAAAAAAAAAATGAATGAATATGATTGAGGGATTACCAGTAAAATGGATGTTGTGATTTCAATTAACCTTTCCATGAAGTGGGCATAATATTGAATTTAGAGGCTTAGAACTCAGCATATATTATTATAAAACCTTGACCGAACCCAATCTAAAATCATCTACGGTCAAAAAAAACCCTCCAATTAAATAATTGAAAAACTTATTTTGTCAGTTACTCCAGATTTTTTTTTTTTTTTTTTACTTCTCTGAAGGGGCTTCAAGCAAAATGCTCAGTGTGTGTGGCTAAGATTGACATAGCTGAGAGATGGTAGTTTGGTCATACTAGGAGAAAAAATATTCAACTTTTTCTTCTTTTTAAAAAAAAAAGTTCAGAGTCAGTAAGTTATTTATTACAAAAGGACCTTATCTATACAGTCTTAATTCCTTTAAACATATTTTTATTCATTTATTTATTTTATATATCTTATTCAATACAACTAAAACTATCGGAACAAATACTTCGTTATTATTATACTATTTATTCTTAATAATATATTATATATTGAGATCATATTTTACTTAATTTTATAATCATTAATAATGCAATGATTAAAGCATGATTCTTTTTCCTGAATAAATAAGCAGGCTTTTAATTTTCAGGTGTGCATTTGTATTATGTTGGAGGAGAGGTCTATGCAGAATGTCTTTCAGATGCTGCGATTTTTGTTCAGTCTAGAAATTGTAATCATCATCATGGATTCCATCTCTCAACTGTTTGTAAAATCCCATCTGGCTGTTCTTTGAAGATCTTTAACAACCAAGAATTTGCACAACTTCTTTCCCAAAGTGTCAACCATGGCTTTGAAGCCGTTTATGAACTCACAAAAATGTGCATTATTAGGTTTGTATGATGTGTGAGAGAAGTTATTTTTATACTTGTAATATTTAAAGTATTGCTATAATGTGGAGGGAAAAAAGTCAAATAGTTTAATGAAAGAATCTGGTTTTATAATTTTTCAGTGGAGTATGAGTGAGTTGTGAACTAAGCTTGCATTAAAGTATGTTTGTGTACAAAAACTGAAAAACAGCAATAGTTGGCAGGATTTTGTATTATTTGTCATTTAAAAATAAGGCATTAGTGAAGAAAAAATTTAAATTAACATACTTATAAACAATTAATGAGAGGGAATAGAATAAAAAAATTATCTGTCCCAGCCAGGACTCGAACCTGGATCTCCTGCTATCCGGGCCAGTATGCTAAACCATTACACCAAAGGGACGAGCTAGATATCTTATTAAATTCCCACCACAATAGCGAGAGCTAACCCACGAGAAACACAAATACATCGTCTTAAACTCGAAGACTTAACATACAGTTACTCAGTTTAAATCTAGTGGATTAGGGAATGTATGAGAATTTTTATTTGTAAATAAGTGACTTTCAATAGTTTTGAGGACCATGAGTCACAAGATTTTGAAAAACAAGTTTTTATTTTCCTAGCCCAAAATATAATTTCTAAGTAGTTTTTGTCATGCTAGTCATTTTATCTAAAAAAATTTATAAAATTAAAACAAATTTATTGCTATTCTAATTGGTCTTGAAATTTTCATGATTTAAACATTCATCAACGGGACGAGCTAGATATCTTATTAAATTCCCACCACA
This sequence comes from Oncopeltus fasciatus, assembly GCA_000696205.2. Lineage (NCBI taxonomy): Eukaryota > Metazoa > Arthropoda > Insecta > Hemiptera > Lygaeidae > Oncopeltus > Oncopeltus fasciatus. The sequence goes on along the minus strand of KZ807474.1, from coordinate 395,047 downwards.
ATAGTGAGAGCTTAACCCACGAGAAAGACGAATACATCATCTTAAACTCGAAGACTTTAATCAAGGAGAGAGTCGAGACGTGAGGAAGTTATTCTGACCAAGCTGAGGATCGGACATACCTCAATCACTCATGGTTACCTAAAGGCACGGGATCCTCCCACTATGTGCCAAATATGTGATGTGAGGCTAACAGTGAAGCACATCTTAATAGATTGCCGAGGTTTCCAACAGGAGAGAAACAAACTTGACCTACCAACAGACTTGACGGAACTCCTTAATAATAATTCGCAACACATAGCAAACTTATTTCTTTTTTTGAAAAATATAAATATTCTAGATAAGATTTAAATTCATGGAAAACTAACTAAGACCATATTCAATAATATGATTTATTGTTAAATTTATTACAAATCTCTATTTACGCAAATATAACTGTCAACCGAGCTATTGAATTAAACCATATATATTCTTTTTATAACAAAATCTTATTCAAACATTCAAGAATTATCTGAATAATTAGCTGTGACATCTTAAGGTGCCAATTCTAATACTTTTATGTATTTTCCGTTTCTTCTTCCTGGTTGGACCGTGTCAAGTTGTTGATAATTGCCGAGCTTTCGCACATCATGAGATGGCTTCTTCAGGGCTGAGTAGAGAATGAGAGCTGTTTTTTTAAAATCCAGGTGGTGTATAAATAACATGTTTTATACACCACCTGGATTTAAAATAAAAAAATAATAATAAAAACAGCTCTCATTCTCTACTCAGCCCTGAAGAAGCCATCACATGATGTGCAAAAGCTCGGCAACTATCAACAACTTGACACGGTCTAACCCGGAAGAAGAAACGGTAAATACATCTGACGACCGTCGAAGCCTACGTGGACAACAAATTCTAATACTGACAAATCACAGCCTAGTCCGGTCTGGTGTATGGCCGGGTCCTCTCTTCTAGTGTATATCCTCGGCATGGTCGCATATCCTCGGCTACTCCCGGCTCTCTGGACCGCTGTTTAGGTCCCGGGCGCTGGAGAGAAGCGAGCACTCTGGTTGGCAGGGGGTGAACGCGTCTCACCTGTAGAGCTACGAAACTATTTATAATGCAGAACATTGCAAGGAGAGCAGCCGGATGTGACCGTGGCGATGATCGGGGGGGGGGGGGGGTGGTTGGCTGTCTCTTGGACAGGAAACTTGACTCATAGTTCAATGACTCAAACCTTACAATAAGACTGGTATCATTTATTACATTAAGTCACTCACTCATATACTAAGAACTACTAAAAGAAAAATGGTGTAATGAGACTGATGATTAAAAGTATTTACAGTAGAATAATAATAATAAAAAAAAGTTTAAAATTTCAAAGAGCTCTTGTCCTAATAATGATTTTTTTTTTGTGTCAATAATATAACTATAATAAAATGAATTATAAAAATTTGAAAAAATATTGAATTCTACAATGATGATAGACAATGGTGTTTGAGGCTATAATGACCCTCAGTGGTTGCCATGCTTTTAAATAAGGAAAAGAAAAAAAAACATTCATCTTTTTATCAATTTTGAAATTTTCCCAGATTAATAAATAATATAACCTAATATCAGAATAATGAATTTCATAGGATCCTAGGGAGAATCCATATGAATATGTTTTCTTGACTACTAAATGTGTTGAAAGTAAATGGACGAGCAGTATACTATTCATTTTGCTTATTATTTATTTTTAATGAAGGAGTATAGTTATTCCAATTGGGTTTTGGTGTTTCTCTCACATGCACACTCTATATCACTGTAAAATATATGTATACACACACACGTAGGCACTTGCAAACACACTTTTTCACAAAAGAAATAAATGAAAAAATATCTATCAAGAATGACATTTATAACTAAAAAATTTTCATTCAATTCAATTTGTATGTAAATGAGTACTAATTATTAAAAATAAGTCAATACACATACGAGGAGTGGGGATTAAGTAACGAAACTATTGCTGTAAAATATTTTATTTTAAATTTATACATATTTAGTTTTTATCACCGTCAATATACACCATTCCTATATCCTTACAGTGCTCCATGCGGATTTTCCATTGTTAGAAACAATGCTTGAAGTCTTGTTCTGTGAGCTTCTGCATGACGCTACTGCTTTTTCTTTCACAGCTTTATTGAACTGAAATCTTGTTCCTTTTAACGCAGATTTGACTTTGGGGAACATATAAAAGTCACATGGTACCAGATCAGGCAAATAAGGCTGATGGTTTAAAACTGGGATATTGTACTTGTATATTCCAACGGTTTGAGCAAACTCACAAATTGTTACAATATTTTCATATATTTTGGGCGTTGAAGGCAAGACTCAGGCAATCATCTCCAATGTCTTCTCGGCCATTTTGATAACGCTTGAACCACTCAAAAACTCGTGCACGTAATAAACCTCCATTGCCATAAACTTCTTTTAATTAATGATAAGTTTCAGTAAGGGTTTTACCTAATTTTACGTGAAATTTCACATTTCGTTGCTCTATTATTACACTTATGTTTTTGGCGAAACAAAACAAACACCTCTTACATTAACGAAGGTTATGGCCAGACCGACTTCCCAGACATACACGAGAGGTGCTGCAATCGAAAGAGAAGACGGCGTCAGTCTCATTATTTAATATCCACACCTCATATAGCTACCAATAGCCTTTAGGGCAAGTAGAATAAGGAGAAAGGGGCCTCAACCTCCTTCTTACATTCTTCAATACCTACCTTAATATATGCATTTAGTTTAGTTCTTATTAAATAAAAGGTAAGAAAGTGTTAATAATTTAAATTAAGTTAATTTAGTTGCATAACAGTTCTATTTCAGCTTCCTTAAGCCATGCCACCCATTTTCTGATTTTAGCTATTAATAAATTTGTCTATCAATTTTTAGAAACATATCATTATATTGAATTTGTTATTTTTACTTTAAAGAGAGGGGGGGTCTGCTCAACATCAATAATTCTAATGTTTAATATCTGTTATAAAATTAATTTTACATCTATATATAGGGTCTCTCAATTTTCCTTATTAAGTTAGTTTAAAGAAATTATTTACAATATTCAAAAATTTGGTCTTTCTTTCATAATAAATCTAAGTAAAAAACATTAAATTTGTAAATGAATAATAATTCAAAAAATTTAAGAATGTTGTAATTTTTTGTTTAAAAAGAGAAATAGGATATTTCTTTAATATGCAATGGTCATTATTGGGTTAAAATTTACCAATTTATTGATTGAGAGTTACCATATTAATAAACAAATAGTTACATGTAGTTCGCTACTTTTTATTCTGTACTTCATACTTTTGAGAGCTGCCACCTGTCCTGGCCTTATTTTTTAACCTCTTAAAGGCCAATTCTTTAGCCTCTTCCACCCCTTTAGAACAGAATTTCAGTTTGTTATTTTCTCTGTTAAAATTTCAGATTGATTATTTCTCTGTCCATCAATTTAAAATATTTTAAAGTTTAATTAATTCTTAATTTATTAATTTTTCCCCTCTTTTCCTCCTAGAATGTCATTTGTGAAAGGCTGGGGTGCAGAGTACCATAGACAAGACGTGACATCGACTCCTTGCTGGATAGAGATACACCTCCACGGTCCTCTCCAGTGGCTGGACAAAGTACTCACTCAAATGGGATCCCCTCACAATCCCATTTCTTCTGTTTCCTAGTATAAACGCCTGTGGACAAGTTTATGTATGCCACTGTTTGTGAATACTCTATAAGACAATATTTAATGACTAATAAAATGTATACAGTGCTTGGTGAATAAAAGAAAGCAAAATCACTAGAAAGGATGAACTTAAAGAGGGAAGAGAAATAAAATGCTTATTCCATCAATGCTTATTATTCATAAGTTGAAGTTATTGTTATTGTTAAATATTGTTTGTGAAAGGATCCATTTGAGAAAGTTATTAGTGCCACATTATATTGTTATTTGATTAATTTTTTACTGATATTAAATGTGAAGGTTTATCTTTTTCAATGTTTTTAGAAGATGTATAAACACTTTTAACTTCTATTGTTTTCATTATGGTTATTTTTACCCAGTGTTAACTATTTTAAAGAAATAAAATATTATTTTATTATCTTGAAAATTTTTTTTTT
>KZ807474.1:366424-390885 GCA_000696205.2 Oncopeltus fasciatus | reverse complement strand
ATTTCCTTAATTTATTTATAAATTTATAACGATTTTTAATTTTTTTGCCTTTTCTAAATAAATTATATAAATCAGTATAAAAATTAATTTTTAAAGTAAATGCTGTATAATATTAAGAGATGAATAATAACTGATTCACAAGACTTAAATTGTTCTCTCTTAATTGACTCACAAGGAAAATGATATGATCATGATTTTGTTTTGGGTTGCCATATCGAGGAATCCACTAATTCATTAGATCTCTGATGACAGACCTAATTCTTATATATATTCACCAATGGGAGCTAATATAATAAATGTATTATGAAGTTAATAAATATCCTGAGTATTATAGCATAAAAATAAATTTATTGAATAATATAAAATAAATATATAAGGTAGATTAATATAACCTATCTAATATTATTACAATACCTAGTGGTGGTGACAAGAAATACACCATCAGATGCTATAATATACTGGTAAAGAAAATGAGATTAAGCATACAGGCAAAAGGGAGTAGCTTATATCATAAAATGGGCAGTAAGCTTAGATAAAATGTACATCAGGTGATAAGATCTAGGATTGTAATAGAACAAAGGATAATTCAATTAAGGAAAATAAAATGAGAATTTTAGTTCTTATTATTATGGAAATTTCTGGTTTAGTTAGATTTGTATTTGAATTGTGTTCAATGGGATTCTGAATGTATTGTGAAAATTATTTAACCCGGGAGAACTCGCGCCCCAAAATGAGAAACGAGAACTCGCGCCCCAAAATGAGAAACGAGAACTCGCGTGTTAGGGAATCCCTCACGCCCCACCATTTTTACTGTTTTGATCTCAAAATAACTTCTAAGAGCAGATAACCACCGCTTTTTGGTTTTCACAGCATAAAGGAATAATTAAATATAAAACTTAAGTAATTTATGGTTTATTTGGTATCAATATAAAAAAAAAATTATACAGGAAAAAATTTACTTACACTAATGACTTTTTTTGAATGAAAAAAAAACAAACAACTGATATTATAAAGCCAGAAACATATTAAACATGAATTAACTTGAATATAATTACATATCTTCTTCTTGACTACACTTGACGCACGTAAGTCTAGTGTGAGAGTTGCATATCGGTTTTCTGCATTTTCCTATTTTTCCTCCGTGGGCAGAACGCATAGAGTCCTTCAGGTATCTTTTCTTCCGAGACTTCTGCTTCTTCATTAGCAATTCTTTTTGAACTGTTTCTTATGTTCACTGGGAGAGTAGGTATTGAAGAACGCATCAAACATAAATGTTGTTTCATTAGGCCTCAGGGATAAGGTTTTGAGATATTCTCGCCTTTCTATCAAGTTTTCAGTATTTGCTTTGTAAATTATCTGACTATTGATTCCACCAACATTTAGCATTGTAAAAAATAATGTAAGAAGCCACCTGCAACTTATTCTCGCTACCGAATATAATGCTTTCATTCCATCCACAACGTCAACTCCTCCTTTAGTGAGATTGTAGAAGGTAATGATTTCCGGTTTGATATCGTCCCCTGTAGCTTCATCTATTTTATCATCATTGTGCATTGTAGACAATGCTAGGACAACCTTATTTGGTTTTGCTTTATATGAAACCATTGTTTCAGTTTTTGTAAAAGCAAACATGCTGCTCTTTAGAGGTCTTCTTTTGGTTACCAGGAAGGAAGGTGGGATTTCTTTTTTATTTTTTCTGATGGTCCCAACAAGCGTGGTATTTTTTTCAAATAATTCTTTGGCAAGTGGGATGGACGTGAAATAATTATCCATAGACTCATTATGATGAACGGGAGAAAAAAAAGAAAAAGCGAGAACTCGCGCTGTGAGGGAATTGCTCACGGTCTAGACTTTGTTACAACAACGTTCCTCTAGCGACAATAACAGTAGACTGGGAGGGAAGATATTTACACCACTTGTAAACTAAAACTGAAAACTCAGCTAGACGAAACAACGGATCCCCCACTCCTCCCACTTGAGTTTTACAGGAGTTTTTCGTTAAGCGTGAGGGGAATGCTCACGGCGCGAGTTCTCCCGGGTTAAGAAAGATTCAATTAAGAAGTTGGAGTGCATGGATAGAATGACATGCTGGGAAAAGGGGAAAACATTGATATGTAGTAGTCTATGAGAAAATGCTTTTTTTGATTAATATATGTGGCAGTACTATTATAGAACAAGCTGTATTTAGTAGCTATTGTTAGATTATCAGCTGAGTGGAACAGGATTTTATAATTTCATATGTTGTACGGAACATTTTTATATTAGTCTACATTATAATAGTTACATTGATTAATCTATTAGATCAGTTTCTTTCAGCCCTTAAATATTCCCAAAACTCAAGGGAGATTAATGAGATTATTTGGTCTTATACTATTTTTATTTATTAAAAATAATTTTTTCTTCTTGGCATCACTGTTTATCTCTTGTTTACCCTGGGTCACTTGCAATGCATCTCACAGGCGCTAAACTACTTTATTGAAATTTTTTAACTTTTTTGAAACATCCAGGACACCCTTAAACCATCCCAGTATACCTTGGAAAGATACTTCACATTTACCATTTGGTTTTAGCTACCTTTCCTGAACCTTCCTGTAAATATGAGCATCCGTAAGTGTTAAAACTTTTGCAAGTCAACTCTGAAATTTATTCTCATGCCAGAGGGATGTTTTGGGCCTTTTAACCAAGAACATTTGAAAATATGAATTAATTCTGAACAATATAAAAGACAGTGATGAAATAATATCTTCTATTGAAAGTAACATTGACAATCATTTGAACACAAAACAAATTGGTGGAATTGAAGAGAAAGATTTGGCAGGATATTGTATATGTCATTAATTTTTGTATTTAAAAAAAATATAAATGGGTTCTCAACCTGATCCAAAATGGTTTACTAATTGTGCCTGAAGTTTAATTTTTTGATTTTTAGATATTTTGTTCGGTATTTTATAAAAAGATGAAGCTATAATTTGCAAGGAAAAAGTATTTTCCAAATTTGCTTTGCTAAAAAGAATGCTCAAGATTCATTTCAGCTGAGAAGCTGCTGGTGGTTCATGGGGGAGCAAAATAAAAAACTATTTTCCAATCCAATATTTTGGAAATATTAGGGCAAGAGAAAATTGTCAAAAAATTTGTTCTTGTAAAGAGGTGCTGGTCTTTTACATTTAACATGGATAAATAAAAGCAGCAAAGATAATTTATAAGATTTCTTGGCACTAGATTCTATAGGGGTAGACTTATTTTATATTACAATGACCTATTTATTCCAATACATGACCTTTATGTGTAAATATACATATGTAAGATTTACATGTTAACTATTCATTACTGTCTAAAGTTATGACTAAGTAAAAGAGTTTAAATAGTGTTATATTATTTTTATCAAAACATTCTCAACATTAAATCCTTAAGCACCATATTAGTTATCTTTGAGAAAAAGTAATTGAATTTCTAACATTACAACATTATTTTTTCTAGCAATTAAGATAGTAAACAAAATTTATTAGAGGATTTCTTGAAAATGAGAAAAATCATAAAACACTAACACTTTTCTTAGCCATAGAGAAAAATAACGATTTAAATCCCTATTTAAAGGATGTTGGAAAGAATCAATTTTTCAATAAATAATTTATTTTTTAAAACATCTTATTTACATTTAATCATAAAATAAAAATACATGTATAAATTCAAATGAATATTAGATTGAAAATAAGGAAACAATTCATTTGCTAATTTATAACACTACATTATATAAATAAAGAAGAGGATCAACTAAAGCCAAAATATAACACTAAATTTAATAATATATTGTCTATATAATTTTAGGGTTATAATAAGCAATATTGGCCAGTCAGATCCTCCTTTTATTCTTAAACCACAAATAACAAACTTTTTAAAATAGCTTTGACAAAAGGCACAAAAGCAGTTCCATGTAACTTAATATTTGTTATATTCTTTATAAGGCAAAATTTGCAATAAAGCACTTCATTGTTATATATAAGGCATTCTTTATAAAAACTTGAATAATGCAATAAACACTTAAATAACAACAACACATTTTAATATACATGTAAGAACTATATAAAAAGACAAAAGAAAAATAACAGCATGAAGTAAATTAAATTTGCATAAATATTTATAAGAAAACAAGCATTAATATTTAAATTATTGCAAGCCTTAATCACAGAAAGTAAAACATTCAGGAAATAAATTTAAAAAAATCACAGTACACAAACACTTAGAATAAATAAACAATTTAAAAATTTACACAATAAATTACTTCCATGATTAAATAATGAACACAGAATTTTAAATTGGTGTAATTACATTTAGAATAAGTAATAACTAAGTAAACTAAAATCTAACAATGAGCCAACATAAAGTTACTATTTAGGCAGTAGTAAAATTAGATGAGAAGTGATTGTATTTATATATATCCATTTCTTATAAAAATTTAATTACAATAATTGTAGTTGCATTACATTTATAAAGGGAAAAATCGAATTCAATTATTGAGCTAATATAATAAATTTAAAAAAACAGGTACATGACACATTTGTTTTGTAAATATAGGATGAGATTTGCAGAAATAATTGTATTTGCTAAGCTATTAACTGAAATAAATTCATCAGGTGTGTTTATGAGCTATATAGACAAATATAGGTGGATTGGCTTTTTATATTGACAATAGATTTTACTCTATCAGGCACTTTAAATAAGTTAAGACTTTATTACTGTATATATTCTTATATTATTAATTCCAATTAATCCAGAGATCATAATGATCTAATTTTATAAATAAGAATAGTCACTTTGGTAATTATGAGCAAAATTAACTAAACTTAATTTATACTTGAGTCCAGAAATTAATTATGGCACAAGAAAAAGGCTGCTAAAAATTTGGAGTTAGTAATTTATAAGAGAANAATTCATCAGGTGTGTTTATGAGCTATATAGACAAATATAGGTGGATTGGCTTTTTATATTGACAATAGATTTTACTCTATCAGGCACTTTAAATAAGTTAAGACTTTATTACTGTATATATTCTTATATTATTAATTCCAATTAATCCAGAGATCATCATGATCTAATTTTATAAATAATTGAGGAAAATATTGATCAGAATAGTTAAACAATTAATGAATTAAAATAATAATTAACTAAAAAGACTAAATTTATTAATTATCATTGCTTACATTCAACACTTTTCTAACACTAGCTATATAAGTGGATATCAATAGTTGGTTACAATGATACAAAAGATGGTTACCAATGTTCACTATTCTGATTACTCTCTGAAGTAATAGGAGGTTACGATAAAAAAAAAAAAATTGAAGTCAAGTTATTGGTAAAAGTGAGCTATTGATCTGATAATCTTTATGGCAGCCCTAAATGAAAATACATAAAATTATTTTTCATATATAATTTTACTATCAAATTTTATTTAATTAACTAAACCTAATTTAAAGAATAAAAACAAAACAAAAAAAAATATTCTAGAGATATTCATTTGTGAATTATTTATGTTTTTTAAAAAGATATATTCAGATTTTGAAGTGTTTTTCAAATATAGTTAATTTTATTAAACCGTGCTTAATACCCATGATTTAACTTTTATACTGCTTAAATATATTTTAAAAAATAATTAAGTACAATTCAGCTGAATTTTTATTATAGCTAGCATGTTCATCTATAAATCTCTACAGAGTTTTTGTCTGTAGAGATTATAAGTAAAAGATTTGTTGGGGTTCGATGAAGGTTGATCCAAAAAAATACATTTTGAAAAGTAATACATTTTTGGATCAACCTTGACTGAACCCTAACAAATTTTCTACTTATAAATCTCTACTTCTTTCTCATTTTGTAATTAATTGCGCAATATGATTTCTGAGCTTAGAATATCAGTTTAAGTAGTAATTAAAATTATACTGTAAATTTACAAGGTGTGATATTAGCTAATACTAAAATTACTAGGCTCTTTCAAATTACACTCAATGAAAAATAATGGTATTACTAGTACTTCAAATTAATATCAAAGCAGTATGAATAGTACTTCAATTAAGATATGATAAAGAAATAAAATATTAAAGGAAATAAATATTTCACTCTAATTAAAATTTGTTTATAAAGAGTTGAGCATATAAAGAACTTGATAAAGTTTATTACCTACCCATTAATAAAAAAGTAATATAATTTTGAAGTAACAATCAAAAACTGCAAATATACAACAAAACTAATTTCAAAGATTGGATCCATTAGGTTTAAAAAGCTATGGATCCATTTTATTAATGGTTTTTCTAGAAGTCTTGTTTTATAAAAATAATTTATACATCCAAAAAACCATACCAAGACAAATTTTACATTCTTTATATTAGCTGAACTTTAAAAACAGCAGCTCTAGAATCTTTCAAAACTCCATGCCAATGAGTTAACAGCCAAAAAATGGCATTTCTTAAAAATTATAAATTTATTAAATTAAGTAGATAAATAATAAAATAAGGACCATCAATCTCCTAAACAAATATTCTTCAGAGTCAATTTTCAAATAATAAAAGTTCTCTTATAATCTAGATATCAAATCCATTTTCTTTTTCAATGGATAATTTACACCAATAATACAGTGTCTCTTGAGCATTAGCTAAAAATGCATTAGCAATAATAGTTGCTAAATTTAAGAAATAATTAAAATTTAAACACAACAATTAATACTTATTTTTCTTTCATAATTTACCTTTGAGATCCATAATGTTTATATACAATATCAAGATGGCAAAGTATTTCAATAGAATGAAACTACTAAAAGTATTCCCATAGGAAATAATAAAATTAAACATTCAAAATGAATACAATAACTAAATAACACATAGAATTTGTTCTTATTTCCCAAGTAACACTATTGGAAAACCAATCTAGTCATATTGCTCAAGAAATTAGAACATGTTTTTGGACTTACTTTTGTTTGTCATATGAAAAAATGCTTTAGTTAAACAAACACATGCATTTCTCAAAGTTAATCAAGGACCTTCTGTTATTCCTAACTTTAATTTTACAAGGGTTACGGGCCCAGTTATTGAACCTCTTAAAAGCATATAATGCCTCAATGTTTTGCTTTAAAAGATTTACTGTTGTAAAGCCCTAGCGTCTTTGATGAATGTAATAAATTACAAAGTGCTTCCAACTGAAGGAGTAAGTAGCATGGGACCACACAGGTCAGGTCACTGTAAATTATGTTCATAGGCTTCGAGTTTATTTACATTTCTAGGGAATCTAACTCTAGTCAATTTGCCTTTGATACGAGTTTCGTATTCTTGTAGTTTCTTTTACATTGAATTTTACACCAAAAATAGATTTACATTTTATTAATGATTTGAGATCCCATTCGTAATGAACTGTACCTGTAAAGCTAATGTTATTTGATCTTTCGGTAATATTTTTGACATAGTAGAAGCTAATATATTTTTGAGCAATAAGAGAGATTTCACCATCACTACATGTTATTTTTGCTGCTTTATCGTCAAAGGTAACCTAATATAAAGTCTCCATGATTCAAAGTTGTCCTTTCACAAAGCTAGAAATAACTTAAGTTTCTGAAAGCAGCAGTAACACAAATAACAAAAATATGTTGCATAGTGAGAATGACTGAGACTTTCATGAAATAACTTATCAGCACAACCTTACTTTGTGAGAGCAACAGAAATGAACCAAAATCCCTGCAATGTCCACCTCACACTTGCTGAGAGGATCTCTCATTAATTAGTGGATTATATTAATTATATATCTGTATACTAACCCTCTGCCTATTGGATACGGAACCCCTACACCCAAAGTAGCTGTCAGTCCTGGGTGCAGATGAATACAACCAAAATCCACTAGAGTCGAAATACCGGGAAGTAGGATCATTCATAGTCATTAATGGTCATTGGACAGGAGAAATTGATAGGTACTACTATAAAAAAAAAAAAAAACCTGAGGGTTTTTGGAGATGACGATCTGCATGCTCATTGGCAGGAAGCAACAGAAAGAATCCTGGACCGAAACAATCTTCACTGCCTCCTTCATAAGGAATCGTTGTCTGTCAAAGAAGATGAAAGGTAACACCCCTTATTTCTGTTAGAACAGGAGAAAGCCTACTATTGCTTATTTTAAAACATTCATGATTTTGGGTTATTGGGTAAATAAGAAAGCTGGTAGAAATACGTTTCAAGAAAAGGTAGATCCGTATATACTGTTAGGTACTCAGAGGAATATAATGGGTATCAGGCGGGTATGGCTAAGTGACCAAAAAATGGTAACTGTAATGCAAAATGTTTTTGAGTGAATTAGAATCAAATAGTTCTAATTTGGGTGCGGACAATGAAGATAATGCATCTGATTTTGATATCCCAGCAGGTGGAACCTTACCTCCGGTGTGTCTTGGTGAAGACCAGAATTTGGGAACAGCAGAGATAACTTTAAGAAGCTTTAGCTAGTCCCCATGAATTTGAGAATCAATTTCAAGGTATTGAAAGAATTTTGTGAAGGAAAGAAGCTACTGTGAAGGAATTTGCTTCAATTTGGTACAACGGGGCTTTAGAAATTTGCCAAAAACTTATAGAGCTCGATGTTATTGGCAGTAGACTAATTCTATGTAATAAATTTAATGTCAAGAGGGAAATAAATAGAAGGTAAGCGAGACTAGTAGCTCGAGGCTTTACCCAAAAGCCCTGTATAGATTTTCATGAGACATATTAATTGTGAGGTTAAATAAATCAGTGATTATGGCATACACAGCTGAGAATAATATGAAAGTGCATCTAGTCGATATCAAGATAGCATTCTCAATGGGGATTAGGAAGAGGAAATTTATATAAGTATTCCGGAAGCTATGAGGGAAGCTGTCGATGGGATACTGGCTTCTAAAAAGTACAAAGGTCTATGGCCCAGCTGTAAGAATAATCATGCTGGTGACAATGGACAGGGAGAATTGGGTGATTAAGCTAAAGAAAGCTCTCTATGGCCCCAAATAATCTAAGAGGCAGTGATATAAATGATTCCATCAGACCCTGGTCAAGATAGGTATGGCTTCTTAACTGAATGGACCCTGTATAATATTTAAGTAAAATCAAGAGGAATTAGTCATAATTTGTGTATATGTAAATGACTTATTGATTATTTCAAACAAAAATTCGCAGATAGAAAGGGTAATGTCAGAGTTAAGGAGTGATTTTCTAATAAAAGATATTGGTCCGGTTATTTATTGTCTAGGTATAGAGTTTCACCAGGATTATAATTGTACAATACATTGCATTTATTAAAGCCAATCTAAGACCTTAAGTTATTCCAAGCTTTACTTTAACAAATACAAATCAGAATTGTTTATTTTTCAGTTATTATTATTATTCACAAGGACTTAACTCTTCTAATACTTAATAGAATAATTTGTTTGTCTAACAGCATTCAAAATAAAAGTTATTCTTATCACAATAAATAAATATATGTAAGCAGGAGATATATTTCATTAGCATATGTTATGACCTGAGATCATGAAATATTGAAAATCATTCCAACAACTTTTAAAAAATAATGCATCTGAGTTGGAACACTTTTGCAGGCATTACAAATATACATTACTGTATATTATTAATTAAAAATAAGATAAATAATTGTAAAGGAGTAAAATAAAGTATTAAAAACTAAGTCTTTAAAAAAAAAATTTACAACATAACAAACAGTAATGGTAACTTAAATTTTAAAGTAAAATATTTTTTGTCTAATAAATATTTTGGTACAAGCACTCNTTAAAAAAAAATCCCCTTTAATATTTGGTTCACCTTCATGCTTATTAGAAATTATCACTGTTTATCTATATACCAATCGAAATTTGGTCAGTTAAAGAGTAACCATTTCCAAATCTAAACAAAATATTTATCAATTTTACAAAAAAGAACAAAAGATTAAAAAAAAAAAATGTTAGTTAAATTAGATTGCAGCCATTTGGATTAATAGCTTCAATACACATTGCAAGGTAGTATATCAGGTGGTGAGTCAATAAACACCAAATATGTCTAAGGGTCTCTAAGGCTATTGTTTTTTTTACTATTTGTTGTATATGATTTTAAAGTAAATTTACTGCCCTTCAATGTGTAGTACTACTTGTTTCATTAAAATTTTATACCATAAGTACACAGTTTACCAAAAATTGGTCCTTATTTTAGTTCTTTTTTTCCTATCATTCCAAAACTTCTGAAAAGATCTCATGAAATTTGGAGACAAGCTCAAACTACTCTAATTTCTAACCACATTGCAAAAGTTGTTTTAAAATAAACTTTAGATGTTGTATAAAAAAATTATAATGACATAATTTGTTATTCATAGATATGAAGAAAAAAATGGATTAAATCTTCGCAATATATAATGTTTAAATCTTGAGACAAGAAGTAACAAACCTCAAAAATATTTTATTAACAGTTTTGACATAGGGTGAAATAGAAAGTAAAGGAAGAGAGAATAAGATTGACAGATCAATATTTTTGTTAAATATAAAGTATACTGATTTGTAATTTATAAAATAAAAATAATGAGAAAGTCATAGAATAGTTATTTCTACAAACTATCTTTATTTTCATTAATTCAGGAAGTAAACAACCAATTCTTAAACAGCTCTTTTGCAGTATTACTTACTTTCCTAACAGTTCATAGCTTTTCGAATTTTATTCAAAATATGCATAGAAATTTTGATATAATAGCAAAAATACCTAAATTTGTAATAATTTTGTTCTCCACATGGTCACTATAGTCTTTTTTTTGTTTTGTTTTTACTAAATTTTGTTAGCATACTTGAAGTATACATCAGAACAATGAATTTTCTTTAAAATGATCTTTAGAGATTACCATTTAGAGAATTTATAAATAACGTCTTTACTTCTGTAATACGTACAATGTAATTTTTAAAGCTATTTGAAGCTGTCACATATTAAAATGTTTATCAAAATTAAACTGTTTTCAATAATAGGTAGGGCTGTAGGAGGAACCTATTATATATATAGTCTTTAAAAAAAAATTTACAACATAACAAACAGTAATGGTAACTTAAATTTTAAAGTAAAATATTTTTTGTCTAATAAATATTTTGGTACAAACACTCACACACAATTAAAATACAAACATTTAATCATAAAGTTTAAATGGTATTTAAGAAAGTTCCTTTTTTTTAACAAAGCAAAAAAGGACATGCACAGATAATAAACTCAGGTAAATTCATATGATTATTCAAATGATTATTAAAGCAGAAAGTCACTTTTCCTATGAAATTTAAACCAGTCTCTTGTGGTGTAATTGTCTATAATTAAAAAATGTTAAGCAATATTATAAAAAATTAACTAAACTTAATTTATACTTGAGTCCAGAAATTAATTATGGCACAAGAAAAAGGCTGCTAAAAATTTGGAGTTAGTAATTTATAAGAGAAAACCAATGGATTGGATATTTCATATCTTAAAGTTGTATTGTGTCTTTTCATTACGATTAATAAACAAGTAACATTAATAAACATATCTCATCAAATTATTAATAAAAACATTATAGTTCAATTGAATGACTACATTGAACACAAAAAAAGAATTATATCCTTGAAGTGAGTGACACAAACAAGAATAATTAGGTAAGGGTTTTTTGTTTCTTCAAAATTGAAAACAACAACTTTGCTCAATTACTTAATTTCTTTAAGCTAAGTACTTCTAGGACCTCATCTTCAGAGCTTCAGAATTGTCCAGTGTGACTGTTACATTAAGTATCTCTCTTACACTTATACCTAAGAAATGATTCTGATGGTGATGATAAGAAATTTTTTTTTTTTTTCATTATTAAACATTCAATAACTCTGTAATATATAGAATATATATACAGAAAATGGAAAACTCGCAACTGTGATATATATAATAACAGGGGGAAGAAATAGTGTAGTGAATAAACAAAAAGAAAATATTTTACTCATTGTAATGTAATTTCATACATCTGGCGTAGAGATTTTGGCACTGTAGCATAATTCAATATGCATCTAAATTTAATGAATAAATCTCTAAGAATTTAATATTACTTATCCTATACTATTATCGTTACATNCATATATAATAAAAATAATAAAATAATTTAAAAAAACATTGTCTTAGTCTTTTCTCTATATGTATCAAATTAAATTATAAGTGACCCTATTATCCTGTAGATTTACCTCAGAAAAATTCAAAGAAATATTCAAAAAATTTCAAGTAATATAATAAACTAGAAGCTTATAAAATGAAGTGAATTAATCACTTTAATTCAGAAATAAAGTATGTCCAAATAATATCAACAAGTCACCAGCAATATAGACTATCTTGAAAACTTCTTTATATTTCTTGGAATAAATATTTGTAAAGCTGATTTCTATATAGCTGATGATATATAAAGTTGATTTTTCTTATTTCTGGTACATTTATACTTAAATTTGGAATCTGTTGCAATTTTATAATTCCTATATTATTAATAAGCTTATTTAAGAAAATAATTAAGTCTCATTCATTGACAAATCAACAAAAAAAAACACTTGAACATTATGACATAAATGATTTTTGTCAATAAATGTCATTGAATCAGATTACCTCATTTCAGAGAGGTATCAAACTATTAAGGGGGGGGGGGGAGGAGATAAAACTTATTCTAAGCTGTAATTGAAAAAGTAAATATTATTATAACAAAAATTTTAATATAAATTGAATAAATAAATTGTATTTAAATATTCAATAATATACATTTTGAAATATTGTTGCGTTTTAAAATATTTTTGTCTAAAATGTGAAAATTTAGAAATGTATTTTGGTTTTGTTCAGATATTTTTTTCTTGATAAAGAATCTATTAATTTTGAGCATTTCAATAGGAACCAATGAAATCATGCAAGAACAGAACGTTCTTTTTTTTCATGAATTCTAACTTTCATTATTCATTTTTCATTCAGTTTTTGTCTCTTTTAATACATTAAACTAATTAAGTCAACACATACAAAATCCCAGACGTGAATAACCATTTTAGTTATTTTTGATAACTAAAACAAATAGGAGTATTTATTACATAAACTCTTATTTTCATTTAAAAATATCATATGCACACTCATTTTAAATAAAATATATACATAAAGAAAGTAAATCAGTGTGAACTACATATAACTGGCAAAAATTTTCTGTTCAGCAAAAGCATTTATTTATTTCTAAGGCAGTGATTAAGCATCTTAGATGTAATGATTTGCACTTTTTGTGTAATGTGTTATACTGTGGTCTGTATTAGTGAGATTTGAAATGATTATAAAATCAAATACATTAAAATTTTGTTATTTATGAGTTAATGTCTATCTTTTTGCAGGTATAGCAAAAAATATATTAATAATATTTTTTTTTTTAANAAAATCTCTTAATAAAAAGATTATTAAATTTGTAAAATGACTTCGGTTGTGGGGAAAAATTTAATCAACTAAAATTTATCAATCACCAATAGAGCTTTATGATTTATTTTAAGTGGAACATATTTGGAGAGAGTAAAACTAATAATAATTAAGAAAATATTTTAAAAAAAAAAAGAAGAACCTTGAGGTCCTATAATAGTAAACAAGTAGCTGTATCTTTTTTGTTAAGAATAAATAAACTTTCATACAAAGAGAAATGTTAATATTATTAAAAATACTGAGTAATAATATTAAGCTTTAAATATAAAATATAACATTCTTGTTATACTAATGCATACTTATTTAAAAGTTATTTTTACTTAAAAAAATTAACAATAAGAATTGGGCTTTTTTAGGTACTAGTCAAGTTACTGAGCGAACTATCGTTATGGTGATAAGAGAGGGAACAAACACTCCTTATAATAAATAAGGAATAAACAAAGATGCTTTACTCTCGCTCTTCTATAACCTTAATGAGGACTATAAAACCTCCCAGAGCAGTACTTAATAAAATGTCAATTGTAACAAGAATCAAGATCCTTCTATTAATACATCCACACCAGAAGTCATTCAAGCAATGCATTATCCATTGCTAAAATCTCAAAAACTATAATGTTAAGTTCCTATGAAGTATTAATGTCTTTAATTAAAAGCTGAAAAGTTGACCACATTTTATCAATAGTATTTGACTGAAACTCACACGAATTTCTAACCAAAATATTTTAAGCATTAAAAAAGCTTCATTCATTATTTTATACATTAAAAAAATCCATGTCTTCATTTAATAAACCATAAAATTATTCTTTTACAAGAACAATTCTAACTCTTTCTAACCCTTTCATTCAATAAAAGAAAAAAAATATGTACATATCACTGAAGTACATACAAAATCTAAATATTAGGACACATAATATACATAACTTTAAACATTTAACACTTAATATGTGTTTTAACAGCATATTAAAATAATTTTATAAATAAGAATAGTCACTTTGGTAATTATGAGCAATAAAATAAAATTACTTATTTTGTTTCCCCTTCTCATCCTCCTCAGTTTCCAGTGGTTCAGTAAAATGTGATTTCGTTGTAAATGTGAATACTGTGGGATTTGGAAACCTGGAAAAACAAAACAAATTAAAAACATCATTGTCAATATTAAATGCATAAAATTTAGTCTAATATTTATTATTTAGGGATAACTTTATAAAATTCATTTACTAATAGGGATAACTAAAATTTATTTGTCAGTTTAGAGGATCACAATAAATTAAATATATAGACAACTTAGTCTTACTAAAGAAATTTATTCTGTTTTGGGCCTTAAAATCAATAAAAATAGACTGATTGGTCTCCAAATTTTTCATATATTTTAAATCGTGTATCAACCTTTCATTCCAGATGAATATTTCTTAGATATAACATAAAAGTAATATATTATGATAATCGACATTTTGAGATCAAAATATGTATGTTCACATTCCATTCCATATAGAAAATTGCAATATTTTTTTTTTTAGACATATACAGTAGAACCTCCATATATTGAATTTCAAGGTTCCAGTAAAAAAATTCAATATATAGAAATTTTGATGTATGAAAAATTAATGTATGTACATTTTTAGTAGACAAGGTTAATTATTATCACATTGGTAGGGTTTTTGCACCTTATCAACATGATAATAAAGGCTAAAATGTCATCGTCAGTAGAGTATTCGGCAACAACAACCTTATCGTCAATCTGAAGAAATTGATTGAGTTCAACCTCACTGCCAATATAGTTTTTCTCCTGTAAATGTTGCCAACTTGTGTGTACGTCATTTATCAAATCATCTTCTTCTAAACTAGTTAGTGTTTCAGAAAAGCCGGCCTTTGAAAAACTATTTTTTATTGTAGTGGCGGTAACATTATTTTGTCCAACCTTTACAAGCTCTGCTATGCTTGTTCTCAGATCTGTAGCAGTTGAAGGGGGTTTTTCAGTCTCCAGAATATCCATAATATTCTTTTCAAAATCCTCTTTCTGTAGTGAACCTTTAAATTCTTAATTATACCCTGGCAGCATTTTTGCGGTAGTGTTTGATGGCAGGAAAATTATATTTATGTTGGACAATTTTGACGACACAATAGGGTGAGCTGGACAATTGTCAATAATCATTACAATTTTTCTTCTCTGTTTTTTTATTTTTTTGTTTAAGTTTGATAACCACTCTTCAAAAATGTCACCAGTCAGTCATCCAGGCTTTCTTATTAAAACTGTAATCGACTTCTAAGGATTTAACTCCTTTGAAGCACCTAAGATTTTTTCCCTATTATGAATAACCTTAGTTTTTCTTTGCCCTTCATATTCGCACCAACTAAAACTGTCACTCACTTTTTACTGCTTTTACCGCCATGGCAATCTTCATGCATGAAAGTTAGTGTTGTTTGTTTTGCAAACATTTATAAAAAAGGCCAGTCTTGTCAACATTAAAAATGTCCTCTGGACTATACTCTGCTAAGATTTTTCTTAGAACTGTTTCCTTCCACTGAATGCAATCATTTTCATTGACACTTGCACTTTCCCCAGAAATCACTTTTTCCTTTAGGTTATACCTCTTCTTAAATTTGTCAAGCCAACCTGTGCTGGCTTGGAAATCATTTTGACCTAACTGCTTAGCATATTTTAAGGCTTTTTCTTTTAAGAGGGGTCCCGAGATAGGCATGTTTTTGTCATGCACTAGTTTAACCCATTTTAGTAGAGCTTGGTCAATCATTTCATATTGGCATTTTTTAGAGCCTTCATCTGAGTTAGACACACTTTCATGGTTTTTCAAAATCGTAGATACGGTAGAAGTTGGAATGCCGTACTTCTGAGCAAGATATTTATTCTGCATTCCATTGTCAGCATACTTCAAAAGGTCAAGCTTTTCTGCAATAGACAATGACTTATGTTTTGCCATTGCACCTGTAACTGACGTCCACACTGACAAAAGGCCGAATAGATTACCGGACTGACAATAATAAATTGGCAAGCTGGTGAATAGCGAAACAGCCCAAGCAGAGGGAGGTTACAGACTGAGGTGACAGCTCGACTGGAGGGAATTGGTGATTTACAGAATGCCCTGTGATTCACAGCATGACCTGTGAGGTTGCAGGTCGTTTACATTTAAACCACCATTTTTTTTTTCCGGTAGAGCTGTTTGTTCACACTATTTCACTAGGTCAAAAAAAGTTCAAAATATAGAATATTTTTTCAATATAAAGGAACAGTTTTTCTATGTAATGAGTTAGGAGATTTAAAGAAAATTTGGATTTTCAATATATAGAAGTTCGATATAGAGAAGTTCTACTGTATATTAATAAAACCTATCAAAGGAGTGCATTTCACACTCAATATCACCCGTATTTCCAAATTAAATTTCCATACAAAATATTTTTCTTATCTCTTGTACTTTATAGATAATGTTTTCTTATTCATGTTAAAATATGCTGTATCTAGCCCCAGCTGCTCAATTTTCTCTTTAAGTCCTCCTTTGAATTACCCCTTCTCTGAAATAATCTCTTCAACACCTCTCAAGGTGGTAGGTAGGTAGAAATGAGAGTCTAATAAATAGCTTGTAATATTAGTTCCTTTGAGTATAAGACGATATATTCGTCTTACTAGGGGGTTTTGACTCGGAGTGAAGTGTGTGGAGTTGGGGAGATTATCAAAGCTATTATAGTTTCACACATCATCGAACTATAATGTTCTGCCAGGCATTATGCCCATGTACCTATTTGTCATAAAGTTACTTTAAAAAAAGCAGAATTAGTATTCTTTGTATTTAAGTAGTGACAAACAACCCAAATTGAATTAAATTAGCCCTTATGATCATATAATAGTTTAAAAGTATACGTCATGTATGCAATTGTTTCTAAATACATTTAATCATTTGTTTGTAAATATTTCTATTAATCCACTATAAAGCTCACAGTTTAAAATATATTAATTTATCTAAATGACAGAAAATAAATACATATTGTATTTCAATTTAAAATATCACAAACATAAGGACCCCAATGACCTTTTATTGACTTCTTAAAAGCCAAAATGCAAACCAACATTTATCTAACTTGAAAATAAATAAATTATTATTTTCTGTATATTTTTTAAGAAAAATGTAGTACTTTAATCATAAATATTTATTTTGACTTACCTTATCCATTAAGAGACAGAGGAAATGGGGTTGTGAGGAGATCCCATTTGAGTGAGTACTTTGTCCAACCATTGGAGAGGGCCATGAAGGTGAATCTCGATCCAACAGGGGGTAGATGTCACATCTTGTCTATGGTACTCAGCCCCCCAGCCTTTCACAAATGACATCCTGGAAGGGGGCAAAACACATTTAAAATAAGGGGGGAAAAACAAAAAATAAAAACAGAATAAAACAGATTTTTAACTGAAAAATAAGATACTACATTAGGACTATACCCACAGACAGTAAATTTAGAAAGAGAATAAATGAGCAAGATTCGTTCTTAGAAAGAAATAGTTTGGATCTGAACTCTTTAATAGTCTAAATAAGTATTTGAATGTGTGTATTATTGCTATAGGCTTGTGAATGACAGCAACACAAGTATTTGTGGTTCATTGGAACAGTGAAATAATAAATAGTTCCTTAAATATTGAAATCAATTAAATGACGTGGATTTAAATCAATCCACGGAATAGAGAAAATGGAGAGGAACATAGACATTGAGCCTCTCACATTGCCTCTAATCAAGAAATTGTAAATTTCAAGTAATTGTATGAAAAAATAAAGATCACTCTCAATAAAGTATTTTGAAAATTATTTTAATTGATATTTACAACTGTTTTACTGACTAGATATAAAAAAAATATGTAAATTATAAACAAAAGAATAAACAGAAGATTCATGAGTAAAGGAGGCAGTGATGTTACCATAAAATGTACACCTTCAAATTACAAGAAAAAGCATAAACAAAAGGGACACACATAAAAACTGTGTATAAAATAAAAATAATGTATAAAATTAAAAGTGTGAAAACTGTTAACAACAAAATACGGAAGTAATCATAACTATAAAAAGTGAAAAAAATATAAATATGGAAAAAAAATTAGTATACCTATTATGCTATCATATTTTTTTTAAACAAGTATAACATAAATTTTTTTCTACTACATTTGGAGAGTNATCTGCTAAAACTATCATTTTAAATATAAAATTTCAACTGCATAAGTTCAATAGGAAAGCTAATAACAATTATATTTTGATATGCATTTATATTTATCCCATCATTAAAAAAAGCAAGCAGATCTACTCTATGATATGAAAGGATTATTAAAGTATTGAAGAGTTTTAAAATGTAGATTATAAATAATTAATAGTATGTTATTAATTTAAATTTATATTTTAAGTTTTTAGTTTTGATATTCAGTCATATTTTCTTCTGGGATGTCCTATAATCTAATTGTACTCCTTGTGTACCTGTAATAAGCTTGTTATTCTGTAAGTCTACTAAGCATTTAGTTGACACAATCTTTCAATTCCTGCAATAGGTTAAATTTAATATAGAATATAACAATAAAATTTATAAGTGATTATGTGAGTTTATAGGGAATTAGTATCAGTCTAAACTAACAACAACACATATTTAATCCCTCATCTTTATTGCATCAAACTTAAATTACAGTTGCAGAACTTCCAATTCACAGTGTGCATTCGCAGACCTTTCAATATACTAAGTCACATCTTGTTATATGCATAGCCACAACTCTAAGAATCTAATCTAAAAATATGTACAGTAATTAAAAGTATGACATTGATGATACATTTGCACAAGGGGAATAAAATATAAATGGGGTTTTTGTTTCACATTTATAGAATGCTTAGGAGAGACTATTAGGAGTTTGGAATACCAATTTTAAAAATCTGTTTTCTCAGTGGCCTCTTAACATGTATTTATCTTTTTTTGAACTATTGAACCACAATTCTTAAAACATACATACTTCCCATTGCTTTTTAATAAAGAAAGCTTATGATGTTGAAGCAACAGGTTTGCTCCACAATTGTAAAATTTCTAGCTTGTGAAGGAGTTCAAGTGACAGAAATTTTCCAGACAGACAGAACAGTTCGGTAATAAAACATTGTGATGGATGTGGATAAGGAGTTCAAAGGATGAGAATGTGTTCCACATGGATACTTAGCCATTTGACTGAAAATGTGAAGTTAAAATACTTGGAGGTCTCTTAATGTAAAAATTTATTCTTCACTCAAACAGTGTCATTAAAAAAAACAAGAAGAATGTATACTAAAGTGGAGAAACAATGTTGAAAAATAAATTGTAATTTTCAGTAAATGAATTTTAAAAAAAAATCCCCTTTAATATTTGGTTCACCTTCATGCTTATTAGAAATTATCACTGTTTATCTATATACCAATCGAAATTTGGTCAGTTAAAGAGTAACCATTTCCAAATCTAAACAAAATATTTATCAATTTTACAAAAAAGAACAAAAGATTTTTAAAAAAAATGTTAGTTAAATTAGATTGCAGCCATTTGGATTAATAGCTTCAATACACATTGCAAGGTAGTATATCAGGTGGTGAGTCAATAAACACCAAATATGTCTAAGGGTCTCTAAGGCTATTGTTTTTTTTACTATTTGTTGTATATGATTTTAAAGTAAATTTACTGCCCTTCAATGTGTAGTACTACTTGTTTCATTAAAATTTTATACCATAAGTACACAGTTTACCAAAAATTGGTCCTTATTTTAGTTCTTTTTTTCCTATCATTCCAAAACTTCTGAAAAGATCTCATGAAATTTGGAGACAAGCTCAAACTACTCTAATTTCTAACCACATTGCAAAAGTTGTTTTAAAATAAACTTTAGATGTTGTATAAAAAAATTATAATGACATAATTTGTTATTCATAGATATGAAGAAAAAAATGGATTAAATCTTCGCAATATATAATGTTTAAATCTTGAGACAAGAAGTAACAAACCTCAAAAATATTTTATTAACAGTTTTGACATAGGGTGAAATAGAAAGTAAAGGAAGAGAGAATAAGATTGACAGATCAATATTTTTGTTAAATATAAAGTATACTGATTTGTAATTTATAAAATAAAAATAATGAGAAAGTCATAGAATAGTTATTTCTACAAACTATCTTTATTTTCATTAATTCAGGAAGTAAACAACCAATTCTTAAACAGCTCTTTTGCAGTATTACTTACTTTCCTAACAGTTCATAGCTTTTCGAATTTTATTCAAAATATGCATAGAAATTTTGATATAATAGCAAAAATACCTAAATTTGTAATAATTTTGTTCTCCACATGGTCACTATAGTCTTTTTTTTGTTTTGTTTTTACTAAATTTTGTTAGCATACTTGAAGTATACATCAGAACAATGAATTTTCTTTAAAATGATCTTTAGAGATTACCATTTAGAGAATTTATAAATAACGTCTTTACTTCTGTAATACGTACAATGTAATTTTTAAAGCTATTTGAAGCTGTCACATATTAAAATGTTTATCAAAATTAAACTGTTTTCAATAATAGGTAGGGCTNATTAATTGAAGTTATTTCTCAATTCAAATTCGAGTGATGGGCTCACTTATTTTTAAAATATGGAAACCAAATAAGACTTTTTATTATCATCCATAAAAATTAATTTTCGTTGAAATTACATGAAGGAAAGAGGTTAAAAGGGGAAACAAAATTCATAATGATAATATATTCCTTGTTATTTCAGTTATTTAAAAATTTATAGAACATGATAGGTGTAGAGTAAAAATTCTAATGTTTAAATTCTATAATAATTTGAGGAAAAACTCTTAGGAATGAAATGTTCCTTTTTGGTTAGTTGAGGGCAAAAATTAGTCGTCATAAATTTTACGCTTACTCTTCTGTCTGACTTGATTGACTAAACTGAGGTTTTCCCGTAGGCTTCCACGGTCGTCAGATGTATATACCGTTTCTTCTTCCGGGTTGGACTGTGTCAAGTTGTTGGTAGTTGCTGAGCTTTCGCACATCATGTGATGGCTTCTTCAGGGCTGAATAGAGAATGAGAGCTGTTTTTTAAATCCAGTTGGTTTATAAATACCATGTTTTATACAACAGATGGTGTATAAATCCGGCGCGGTCTGGTCCTTGGGCAAAGCCTGCCTTCCCATTGGTTGATACTGTGTTCTGGCGGCTGGTCTCTGGAGTAGTCAGGTAGCTGGTCACTGATTGGTTGGATCCTCTTGTCGATTAGCGCTGGTTTCCAGTTCTTGCTGAGTCTGTATCCGTCTTCCCTGTTGATATTTTTTTGGATTCTTCATTATTTCGATGGCTTCTCTGATGGTCCGTCGATAGTAGTTGCTTTCCCGAGCCAGTATTGAAGCGTCTTCGAATTTGATGTGGTGGCTGGTGTTGGCGAAGTGTTCTGCTAGAGCTGACTGTTTGATGTCTGCGATGTGTTCTTTGAGGCGTGTGTCTATCGTACTTCCGGTTTCACCGATGTAAGAAGTTCCGCAAGAGCAGGGAATCTTTTAAATTCCTGGAGTCCAAAGTCCAAGAGTATCCTTAGGTTTCGGAAGGATGTCTGTTATTTTTCTGTCCGTGCTGAATGTTGTAGTAGTAATAGTGGCTCGGCAACTACCAACAACTTGACACGGTCCAACCCGGAAAAAGAAACGGTAAATACATCTGACGACCGTCGAAGCCTACGTGAATATTAGTATAAACTCTATCTCTGCAAGTTGTGACTTCTCTGCATTGCCTAAGTAGGGATAAAGAGGAATTTATTTAGGCTGATATAGACAGCTATAAAAACTAAACAAATTCCTAAAAAAAATTTACATATTGCAATATTATTGAACTAAGATATTGCAACAAAAAATTATTTTTATTCAAACTTGACAAGTCAGGTAATACCTCACTCTTATTATGGTCTTTCATTTGACATTAAATAGCGATAAGGCAAATTTCATTTAAAAAAAACTTATTGTTACTTACTGTAACTCCTAATTGTTCAATTTCGCTGTGGTACTCCGAAAATATTTCTTTTAACAATAAACAAATACGCTTTTTTGTTCATTGTTAAAAACTAAATGTTATGCACCCTAGATTGAAAAAACAATTTTTGGTTCCACTTGCTTTTGTTTAAAACCTGAAAATTCTTACTATATTAACTTAAATTCAATAGTAAAACAAATTAAAAATTATTCACCTGATTGTACACATCTTTGTCAGCTCATAAACTGCTTCGAAACCATGATTAACACTTTGTGAAAGGAGCTGAGCAAATTCTTGATTATTAAATATTTTTAAAGAACAGCCTGAAGGAATTTTACAAACAGTAGAGGGATGAAATCCATGGTGATGATTACAGTTTCTTGATTGTACAAAGATTGCAGAATCTGACAAACATTCTGCATAAACTTCACCACCAACATAATAAAGATGAACACCTGTAAAGACAATGAATAGTTACTTTTTCGAATTACAAAAATCTTGAATAATAAGTTATTTTCTTTTGAATAAAAATTGACATTAATTGATTGTTTAAGATTAATTTATTTTGTATTAATAATAATATTCAATAAAAATACAGCATATCTGACAGAAATATACCATTTTTAGAATTAGGTAATGATTGAATAATTGAATAAAAGTTGGCCATGCAAAAGCTTAACACAGTATAGACAAAACAAATTCCTTGGTTTAGTAGTTTAACATCCCAGCTTCCCTTAATCCCTTACACTTATATATCTTTAATTAATAGACAAATCAAGGTTCAGTTTCAATGTAATTAACTAAATATTACATTTTTTAGTTCCACTTGACAATTCAGACCAACCCCTATTTGTCCAATTTTGCTTAATATTGACTCACCTTTTCATTTTTCATTAAAAGCAATATGGCAAATATTATTAAGAACTATTGCAACTTGCAGGGCATAAAATTAAAATTTACAGTTCAGGTAAATCCCCACTCATTATTAAATTTCAATGTGTAACTCACAATTCTTGAATTCACAATACGTTCCCTTTTAGGTTAAAGAATGCAGTATAAAAATTAACTCAATTTCAATACTAAAACAAAGAATATATATAATTTCCCCTCTTGATCCTCTATCTCTAGTGTCATTTCTCTTTCTTGGCTTGAGCACCTCTCAACCAGTGACACAAGTCAGCCAGATGTTGATTCCTATTCTATTTTTCACCTCTCCTTCCTTCCAAGGCTCTTTTCTGCTCCTGTAGTCGCATCCCCAGACCTTCTTCCCTGCCTCAAAATTTTTTATGCTTCTCATTCTGGTATTTTTTTCTGTTTCTATCTTCTTACTTTCTGGCTGCAGTAAGGATAACTTTGTCCTATACTTACTACCTATAAAAAGCTCTGGCAGAGATTTCCCTGCTTTAGTATTTGGGGTAGACCATAGCATTTGGAGGCCAACAGTAATATTTCTTGATCCCCCAATTGAATGCATCATTTTCTTCGGTGTTTGCTCAAATGTTCCCACATGTAAACAGGCAAATTTAGTAAAAACATCGTAAAAGTTTCTGAGGTGAATACTGGTCCATTTTGGATAACAATAGTATTAAAATATCCATATTTTGGAATAAAATTTCTCAATGTGTTCCAAAACAAGAACAAAACAAAATAAAATTTCTGCAGTAATTCTTGGAATCATAAAAACTTCAATCCACTAAGAAAAAGTGTCCACGAGTAACAAGAACAGATAGCAAGGGGTTGTATACAGAGCATCTTTGTGCTAAGTCCTCAATATCTTCATTTATTCCGAGCCAACATACACATTCCCGTGTTTCTGCCTTCATCGTAACCATTCCAGAGTGACACCTGTGCAAATGGTCCAAAACACTATTTTTCTGGTACTACTACCCTCACCCTATATGAAATACAACCATTCTGTATGATGGAGGTGTCTCTTTTGAAATTGTAAGATTTTCAAAAACCTTTCTAAGCAATGTGTTCACTTTTAGGTTTAAGAATTCTTATATATATATATA
>KZ807474.1:315753-332079 GCA_000696205.2 Oncopeltus fasciatus | reverse complement strand
TTTTTTTTTTTTTAGAATATGTATGTCACTGCTTGACTGTACAATGATTCTGAAGACTAAATATTAGATTTAAGGTATCAAATTTAAGAATGAAAAAACCTAGCTTGATTACAGGGCTTTTATTTTAAACTTCCTAAATTTTGGGGTTCAATATAATGTTTCCGAGTGGAGGACTGGTTATCTGTTACAATCAACTGTGCAACTTTCAACAATTTACTTTCTTGACTATGGGCTTACATTGTCAGTCAATTATGTAAATATGATAAATATATTTTATTTCAAAGTTTTATTATTTCTCACATTAAAAACCTTGGTAAAAATTGCATACTTAATTTTTTGTGGCAAGCTTGATGTTTTGGTCATTTCTCTCTTGGATTTTCAAGGTAGCTCCCATCTTTTTTCAAAAATTCACACTAAAAGGCCTTTTCATCAGTTGCTTATTAATATAATTACATTATTATTACTATTATAAGAGGTGTAAATGATGTATAATTATTTAAATCTTGGAATTGATAAACTTGACATCTTATTCTACTGAATGGGAAACTGGATGTTATAGGTTGATAGGAAAACAATTAAGCTACAGATATGGGACACAGCAGGGCAGGAGCGATTCAGGACTATTACATCTAGTTACTACCGAGGAGCTCATGGGATTATGATTGTCTATGACTGTACTGACAGAACATCTTTTGATAACTTGAAACAGTGGATGGAAGAGATAGCCAGGTATTGGTGTTATGTTTAATTAATATTTACAAATTTTTTTAAACTCTTAAACTAGACTGTAACTAGTTGAATCTATCCCCCTCCAATTGATCAACATGGAAAGATGTGAACAATTGAAAGACAGGTTATCATTTATGAATGAATGAAATATTCTTGTGAGAGACCATCAATGAAAATAACCAGGGAGAAAAATGATTTCAGGAAATATATCAGTTTATAGGATTCATGGAGAAAGGAAAAGCTTTTATCTGCCAATCGTGGTTAAGCTTAAAAATTCAGTCATGCTGGAGCTGCTAAGAGATTTCCCAGAATTTTTTAAAGAAAGAGATGTATTAGAGGAAATAAATATTTTGCTGCCAAAAATCAAAAGTTAAATAAATGTTGGGGAAAGGTAATGTTACTGAAGCTGGCTCAAGGTCGACTGGGTGGGGAAGGGTGGGATGAGATGCTTAACCCTTCTTTTTCATTATTAAATATTTTCCTTATTGATGTGTGGCTTTAGTAAAAATGGCTTAAAATGTAAATATTAGGAAAGGTAAAGTTTTTCATAAACCTATTAAAAGGTAGATATTGGCTTTTTGGCTTCCTCCTATACTCCTCTTCTCTTATTCTACATGAATGAATAATTTATATTTATGCATAATGTGTGTTTTCACACTGTCTAACATTATTCATTGAGTTGTTTCAACTGCAGGTTATGTCTCTTTTGACCTCAGCGATAGTGACATCATTCTGTTTCTGAGGTCCATTCTAGTGAACTTGTGTTACTCTTTATCTCTCTATTTAATTTATCTTGGGACATAGTAGGCCATCTTGTTTATACATGTTCAATTTTCTGTGTCCAAATCTTTCTAATAATAACATTTCTGATTTTATTCATAATTTACTTTTATAGTTAATTTATATTTATCTGTGACTTTAATTCATGCTTGACTGTACTAATTTTCATTTAATTTTATGCAAACTAATTTATACTAGCATATAATAATAATGATAACATATAAGGACATTTATGATAATATAAGCTATTCAATGGAATAAAAGTATGAAAAATAAGCTTAGAATAATAAATAGCTGAGAAAAAGTCAATGATGTTCCTCTGTTCAATTTATGTGTTCCTCTGAAGTACTCAACCTTTTACTTAAGTTTTACTCATAAGTTAAGTATACAGATCTTCACATCTAGCATTATTTACTTTGGGAATTTCATTGTGATCCAAGAAACGGATTGACATATAATGCATTTAAAAAAATAGTGCTATGTCCCAGCAAGCAACCCGAGGACAAAATTACATTGTAATTAGAGAGGCTTGTCATTTGAAGATTATATGAAAAATTATATCCATTTTTCTTCTTGATCACTAAACTTTACTCATAGTAAAGAAAAAATTAATTATATTTTTTTCTTAACTTGTACTATCTAATACAAAAATCAGCTTGCCCAAAACACTTTTTAGTATGTTTAAATACCACTTGTAACAAAAGTGGCTTTCATAGGAACAAATGAGTTAAAATAAGTACTAGAAACTTTAAAGTTAAGTTGAGATGAAATATTTACTAGGTTGGTATTCAAATAATGAAGTTCTAAGTTTTATGGGTCAAATTTTAGGTTAGAATAGTTAACTCTTTATTTTTTCAATCTTCTATTTCTATTGGGGCCATGGAGAAAGGGGCTATCTAAAGGCCGCTACCCTCCTTCCCTTCTAAACACCCATGATGGTGGCTAGACTTTTGTTAATTGATAAAAGCCTGTTCTGGGTGGGACTAGAACCTGCAAGAATGATTTCAGGCTTGGAATACTCTGCTGTAATATAAATTTATTTTTGTTGTATAATTCGTAACTAAATTTATTATAGTAAATTATATTTTAAAAAATAACTATATTTTTAACTACTTGTTAATAGTATAGAATTAAAACAAAAAATACTTATAAACAGTATCAAATTATTATTGTCAAGAAATAAAATTCATATTAATGAAAATCAATAAATAACCATTTAATTGTTAACCATTATTATTCTTTTTCTTTCCTCTATCTGTGTCAGGTATGCTTCTGCGGAAGTAACCCGTCTCCTAGTTGGAAATAAATGTGATCTCTCTGAGAAGAAAGTGGTCTCTGAAGCAGAGGGTAGAGAACTCGCTGAGTCTTTACAGGTTGGCTTCCTGGAGACCTCTGCTAAGACTGGTCTACATGTTGAGGAGGCATTTGAGAAAATGGCTGCTGAGATCAAGGAGAGACTTGGACCACAAGAGCTTTCCTCTGAACTACAGAGCAAAGTGGAAATTCGTGCTGCAAAGGATGTTAACTCTGATAAAGCATGTTGCTAAATGTTTTATCGTGTGACTTATTTTTTTTAATGTAATATATATGTACATTAAATTCCATCTGTATTTTGACATTTTCATTTACACAATTCTTAGAAAACTACAATTTCAACAATTAAAAAAAAAAATATGAGTTAGCCATGAAGCTTGAAGGATGTTTTAGTTACTTGAACAGCTACGTTTATAAGTTGCTTGAACTAGCTAAGTCAGTAAGTTTATTTTCTAGAAGCATATATATATATATATGTGTGTATATATATACACACACACACACATAACTTCTAATAAAACTTATTATTTCAATATTTGATGGTAAAGGTTGAGGGTAGTCCTAAAATATATTTTATTATCCCATTTTCAATGTTTTATTATTAGTTCATTTTCCTTACATATTTATTTCACTGAATTTTTTGTTTATTTAAAACCAGCAGCAGTTACTTCATTTATAGTAACGCAATTCATTATTCAACACTTATACTAGCAAACATTGGCCATATTCTTTTATTAAAATGGGAATTAAATTAATTGAATAACTAATCTACCTTGTTATAACCACAAAGATCTGGAGTTTAATACTGTTAATAAAAGAATTTTGATAAAAGAATATTGACTGATTAAAAGAAGTATAATATATTTAACTGTCATTCAACATTAGAATATAAAATCAAAATATTATGGAATAAATTGAAAATATAAGACAACACATATCTTTTTAATAACAATAACTGAACAGCTTTGAGCAAGAATGTCTTTCATATTTTCTCTGATCCTACCAACTAGATACTGAAAGTCTGTATCACTAAACTTTTATATATATCTGTGGCATTTAAAATCCTAGCTGTCTCAGTCTAATTTTCTTTTAGAGAATTTTGGCATGTAGATTAAAAAAAAAAAAAAACGAGAAAAAAATGGATGAAGTTTGTTACTCTGAAGCTGCATAAACTAAGCATATTTTCCTTTCAATATTAACTAAGCATAGATCCCCTAGAATATTTGTACTTGAACTTCACCTCAAGTAACCTCCTTTACACGTATAGAATATATATTTTGCCTATTAACAAATCTGTTTTCAGTTTCATTGCTCAAGTAAATATTTTGCTCACTGCAATGGGAAATAATTTTTACTCCCATCTGTTATTATAGGTAATCCTCACTTCTATTTATCCAATCGAACTCGCCCTTTCTTTGTCATTAAAAGAGATACCATATTTCTTTAAGAAAAATAATTTCAGCTTCTAAACAGTATTATTAAAATTTATGGTACTCGTAAACAACCCCCTCTCCTAATTGTTTAGTTAGCTGCCTGACTCCTAAAATGTGAATATTTTCAATAAAAAATCTGTGTTGAGTTTCATTAATCTAAATGACGCTACATATTTAAAAAAAACAAGTTTTTTTACTCGCACTTGCAATTATACATAATCTCCACTCTTCTTGCTCTGATATTGCTCATTATCGAGCTTCAGTTTTACATTCCACAACCGTATGCCGAATTTCATTCTGGAAAATTGGAGCCTGTAGAGCAATGAAATCTGAAGCATGTGCGCTCGCATACACACACACACACACACACACACACACACACACACACACATATACATATATATCATGAAGTGAATACATATGACTTAACTTCTTCAATTTTTGATATCGAAAGGCAATTAATTAACTTCAAAGATATACGGAGAAGCACAAATACTTTGAAAAAAGTTACACACAAGAAAATTTAATTAATAAACAAAAATAAATAAAAATTGTACTCAGTTATTTCAAACTGTTTTTTTTTTTCTCTGGGAACTCCAAATAAAGTTTTATTTAAGAAAGCTATTATTTTATATTATTGATTGCCCTCCAATTTTTTTTAAAACCTTTTTTTCTTCTTTTTGCCTGAATCACAAAATATTTTCCTTTCCTTTTTTGCACCCACCGAGCACCCCAATTAGGGAGGGTTACTTTTTTACCTAAAGATTGATAAGTAATTTTACAACGAACTTGCTACTCGCCAAAGGAGAAGCATTTTTAACCAATGGTAACCATTATTATGATTATTAGGCTTATCATAAAACGAATTTTGCTAGTCTAAAAAGTAATCTGATNGTGTGTGTATGTAATTATTGTTGAAGTGTGTTGTATTTAGTTTAAAGAAATGAAAATTAGCACATCGATTTATGAGAAAATTTTTTTTTAGGTATTTCATTTTATAAGTCTCCTTCCTACAATTTCAAAGGTTTTTGCAAAAAATACTGTTAAAACGAATGATGCCTTCCATGGAATTCTTCAATATCATCCTAAATCATCAGTTCGGCTTCAAAAGTAAGCATTCTACTGTCCAGCTAGTGCTTCACGTCATAGACTACATTTTCTCTTCCCTTGAGCGCAAAGATTACTGCCCAGGAGCTTTTTTTGGAGGTTTCCCAAGCATTTGATAGAGTCTAGCACAGTGGTCTTCTGTTTAAACTTAAATCCATATTTCCTAGTAACACTTACCTTATCCTTAAGTCTAACTTATCTAACCATTTCTTTAGGGTTCGGCAAGGATTTGATTACTCTGATTTCTACCAAGTGGAAGCGGGAGTTCCTCAAGGTAGTTTGCTTGGACCTATCCCATTTATCCTGCACACTGCTGACATCCCTACCCATCCAAGTACCCTCTTAGCTCTATTTGCGGACGACAAAGCTATCCTATCCTCCCATCCCGATCCTAAAACTGCCTCTAAAAAACTACTAGATCACCTCAATAAAAATCAAACAATGGTGTGGCTAATGGAGAATAAAAATAGTGAAGAAAAGTGCATTCAAGTCAATTTCTAATTGCAGAAGAAAGACTTCCCTGAAATTGTGAAATTTAACAATATTCCTTTACCACATTCAAATTCCGTTCGTTACCTTGGGTTCCATCTTGACTCACGACTTACATGGGGAGAACATACTAAAATTAAAAGCCAAGAACTCAATTGGCGATATGGTCTTCTATACAGACTCATGAATAAGAAATTCAATCTTACGATAGAAAACAAACTGATGCTCTACAAAACCTTATTATGACCAATCTGGACTTATGGAGTAGAAATCTGGGGTGCCGCCTAGCCTTCCAACATCCAAAGAATCCAGTCCTTTCAAACCAAAACCCTGAGAATAATTGCAAATACTCCCTATACGTATCCAATTCTTCCCTTTACCATGATCTTAATATTCCTTTTGTTCAAAACCTCATTTCTTCTCGCTTCATCCTTTCACAGTAAACTGCCATACCATCCTAATCCACTAGTAAAGACCATGTCTTCCAACTCCAACCCCTATAACCCTCCCCGTCGATTCAAACGAAGATGGCTCCATGACCTAGCCATGGCTCCTGGGGACATAGTCTGTAAATAATTTGAGAGTTGTGTCATTGGTCACCTTCTCTCCTCATGTGATTGACATTGAATATCATTTTTAATTTCATTGTTATCAAATTAAAAATGTTTTTATTTAACAGAATGTAATAAGTAAATAAAAAATGAAATAAAATAAGGTATTTCATTTAAAAGTAGGTTTAGGAGTGCATCATGTATGAACTCCTAATTTCAATTTATGATTCTAGAAAACTCTATTAGTTGTGTTTTTGGAACAAACTTTCCTAAAGACTTTTTTCATTTCAGTAAACAAATTGACCTCTTGGCAAATGATAGGATAAATGAAAGTGAGGGTTAATTTGATTGGTTTATTTTTATTTCTCGATGAAAGTTTGTGCAGGGTGGGACATGAACTCACAATGCCTGACTTAAAAGACCCGAATTGGTGGTCTTGACAAAGCTGCTGCCTGATTATTTATTTATCTTAATGTAACTGAACATAATTGAAAGGATTTGTAAATAACTTGAATAATTCATAAAACAAAATCATTAGACTATCAGAAAGGGGAGGTTTCCTTAAACTCTTTATGCTATATAAAGCTCTATTGAACCTAGTTAGAATTTAAAGAAATCAAAATTCATTTATTTAAATTATATCACAGTTTATTTCCCGTGAATGAGCAAAATAGCATTAATAATTGTAGAGGACCATTTATGATCTTATATAAAAAAAAAAAAAAAGAAAAAAAAACCTTCCTCAGGAGGTTAACTTCTAAATTAATAAGTTATAGACATATAGGTTATGAACAAGTTATAGTTTTGACCTCAGTGCTGTGAAATGTGTTCGTAAAAAAGGATCACTTGTTAATTATCAGCCTTCCAGTACTTGTGTGATAATTATGATATAGATGGAGTATTTATATAAGAATGATAATATAATTAGAGAATACAATCTTATTGGAGGAAATTCTATCAGATCCCCTGATTGATTCCAAATTCAATTTTTCATTTTTTTTTTTAAATGAATACTAATTTCCATTCAATTTTATAGAGCATACAATTTTTATTTTCAGATTAATTATAATAATTTAGTTTTAGTTGAAAAATAAATTTCAGAAGGAAATGAAGGTATTCATGAAGCTGGCTCCTTAAAAGACTCCAAAGAAAGAAAAAAGATCATTAATTGATGAAAAATGTTCCACCAATTATAATTAGAATAAGCTTCAAATATCGTACATTCAAAGTTGTATATGAATGTATTGTTTGTGTGCATTAGCAC
This sequence comes from Oncopeltus fasciatus, assembly GCA_000696205.2. Taxonomy (NCBI): domain Eukaryota; kingdom Metazoa; phylum Arthropoda; class Insecta; order Hemiptera; family Lygaeidae; genus Oncopeltus; species Oncopeltus fasciatus. Next base: position 324,412 of record KZ807474.1, on the reverse strand, counting down.
TCTGGCATCTGAATTTAAAAGAATAAAAAACCAAAACATTCCATACACCAGGAGTTGCTGCTCAGGATGTAGAAGGGTTGAACTTAATCCCACGAAGACTGTTTGTAGCATATGAGGAGTGGGGCTTATCAGTTAACTGCACCTAGACGAAGTATTTGCATATTGGCCACATAGAGCATGAAGGATCTCAAATCAAACCCATATTAGAGTAAAGAATATATCTACTTGGATCAATTGGACAACCCATTGGAAAAGGAAAGCAGTTGATCTTATCTAAGAATTCTGTACAATGGTCTTAACGTATACTCTGTGGAGCGAAAATACCCAATCTACGCCGTATTCAAAAGCATAAATCAAAATTGATACACAACATGGTAAATGTTTATAAAACATTTAACATATACATGTTAATGTATATAAAACTCAAACTTAGTCTAATGGCTCAAGAAATTGACTTTTGGTAAAGTTCTGCTGGTAAATAGATTTTGGGAAGAGTTAAGAATGAAAAAACAAGAAGAGAGATGGAGAGGCTAGAGGACATAATAATTGACGGAATAGAAAGGTATGGGCGTACCTAAGGGATGCTAGGAATCGCATTCCTAAAGAGATCTTTGAATTTCTTCTGCCAATGCGAAGAGGAAGACCTAGATGGCTAGGCGAGAACAGAAGGTAATGTCAGAGTTACATTCACTGATTTAGGAAGATTAGATATAAACAAGGAATCAGAAGTCTTAGGACACAATGAAACCTATTAAAAAGAAAACTAAATTTCACAGTTGAGTTTTTTTAAAAAGTGTAACATCAAGAACAACATTCTCTTCTCTTAAAAATAGTTATAGTTAAATTCCTTTTGGTATTACTAGAATTAAAACAAATTTGTTTAAGATAACAATTTTTAAAGAAACTCTTAATTTTATTTCTTATTTAAAAGAAAGTCTAACTTCTATTTATGCATGTTAACTTTCATTTTTTAATATAGTTCGGTAATTTATTTAGAAATATTTTATTCTAACAAGTTGTATTACATTTGTAGTATAAATCTTATTTTTAGATATTTTAAATTCTTGTCGTATCTCTTCATCATTAATGACTCCAAATTTCTTAACGTCATAAAACAATCGTATAATCACATCAATGCCTACTAGTGCATTATATTTCCATTACAAATAATTATAATTATAAATCTATACTCTGCTATATATTCATATATTTTGTTGACAAAATGCATTTTTTTAAAAAACATTATAGTAACAATTTTTATTTGTTGACTGTAATTGTATGATATATTTCATAATGGTATTAGAGCAACTACTTTACTCTAATAACTGGTAAGCATTAAAATGTGTAACCATCATTGCCCTATTCTGTTTTTATAGGTGCGTTAAAAAAAAAAAAAGATTTGTTTAAAAACTGGAGAAATTAGTCAGGGTTTCAGCCAGGATCAGAAAAATAAAATACTCCAAAATTATCAGGTTATTATTGCCAAAATTTGACTAAACTTATGTCATCATCACGACTGAAATACAATACACACTATTACACTCATAGAATTATAGATTGGTGCCAATTGGTGTGCCTAATTGTTTGTGACAGAATTATCTGGAAAATATTGCTTATTGCAATATTTTCCTAATAATTCAATAGAAAAATTTAGGTAAAAACTTAAGGCAATCCCTGGCGTTTGCCTTCCATCTTTCTTTTGAAAGTTTTAACCCAACTATGTCTTATTGCTGCCTAACTTTTTGTGCCGACAAAAACCCTCTCCCACCCCATTTCACCAGTTGTCTCTCAGTGACTAACTCTGAGATGTCACTTTAAACCTCCCTTCGAGATCTTTCCATATTACACTACCGGTGCATATAAAATTAATTAATTTTTTCACATTTCTATAGTAAAAATTTTAGTTTAATCTGTAAATGTTTTTCTGTCATATGTCATACCACATCTCTGTCTGTTCAAACCAATCTATAATTCTATGAGTGTTATAGAGTGCATTGTATTTCAGCCCTCATGCTGATCTACAAGTTAAGTTGAAATGTTGGCAATAATGAAACAATTACCCAATAATTTTTGAGTATTTTATTTTTCTGATCCTGGCCGAAACCCTGACTAATTTCTCCAGTATAATACTCTATGGCCAACCAACCTACAATCAAATTAATTACTTTTGAAACTTTTTAAATTTAACTTATTAAATAAAACAACAAATTAAGTAATTTTCTATAAGAGAACAGTAATACTAGCTTTTTTAAGTGTAAATTAAAGTTTACTTTAATTGCTGGTAATTATTATTAGGATTTCTTTCTTTATTATGTTTTCAAATTCGTAAGACATAGATATACATATACTTGTGTCTTATGAATTTGAAAAGTATTATATATATATAATGTAAAGAACAAGGTTGGCACACATTTCTTAATGTCTAATTTAAAAAAAAAATTGACAGTATACCTTATTCTGATTTTTAGGCAATTGCCTGTATTTTGGATTAATATATATTTATATATACAAGAATATCAAAGTAAAACTCTCTATGTCTAGACTTTGAACAATAAATATCCTTTATACATAATGAAGTATGTAATCATCCATATTGTCCATTAGTTACAGCCGCAGTCTTCGTTGGGCACGTGTCATATCCCCTTTCCTTGGATTGGCCACCGAATCTCCTTATATTATCCATCCTTGACTCTTCTATACTCACAGTCCTCTTAACCCAAAACCCCTACATTACTCAGACCCTTATAGGACGGCCTACTGTCTCTTGGAACGTCTTCAGAAGAATTGAACCTTCAGTATTATTTTGAAGTGTCTAGCTTATTGGAAATAATGGCCAATGGCCCTACCATCCCCGGAGTAAACCTGTCTTTCTCTTCTTCTTGGCTGTAATACCCTTTCTGTATCATCGCTGCTTCGTATAGTTGTTTTTGCATGACAGCCAATGACACTTTGTTTCCACACAGGAATTCCTTCATGGAAATTTCACCTGAGAGTCTCCTTCCATTTGAGTCTGTGTTACTCACCCCCGAATCGGATTTCTTCCTGTAATTCTTTGGCAAGGAGAAGCTGGATCTTCTTCGAGCGCGATGTTGAATTTTGAGCGAGTGTCTCCTCAGCATCCTTGTAGCTTTGTCCGACGCTCTTCCACACCCCTGGCAGTCCAATCTTATCAGAATCCAGTTAAGCCATTCCTTTATCATTATTGACATTACATTGAAAAGGGAATATATACAGCAGCAGCCCAGTGCGATAAAGACAAAATTGCCGAACCGATAAAGAGGCAAGCTTGGGTAGTTGTACTTCTGTGTGGTTACATAGTCGCCAAAACCGATTGTGGAAAACGATACAAAACAGAAATAGAGAGCTTCAATAAAGGTCCATCCTTCCAAGTAAGAGAAAGTGAACGAGGCCGATATCCCAATGATAACTGATGCTATCATCAAGCAGAGGAAAACGAGATAAACATTTGGCTTCCAGTCCTCAAGTGGATCGTCGTCTTTCATATTTTCCCCTTCTTTTTCAAGTCTACGCAGGTGAATGTAGCCAAGCATGTAGGCAAGAGCACTGATGATCCTTTCCAAGAAGAGGTTGAAGAAGAGTATTCCTCCTGAACATCCAAGAAATCCATATATTATCACAGCTACCTTCCCCGTTGCCGTGGACGGCACTCTGTTGCCATAACCTGGAAAAAAACAACAACAATGAAATATTGTAAAATGTGGCAAAAATTTTTCTTAAAAAAAAAAAAAAAGAAAGCATATTTAAGTATATACATGCTTACTTATCCAAAAAGGAAAATGTATAATAAGGATACAGACACTGTATTAAACGCATTGATTTCCCTGTTTCATTTACAATGTTTACCAGGAAATCTGTAGAAGTTGGAAAACACTGGAATTTCTTAATTCATCAACTCTGACATACACCATTTTCTTTCCTATATGGATCATACGAATAACTGATAGAGCTTTCGAGCCACTAGGAGTGGAGGGATAAGTTTTTTTAGAATACTTCCCAAAGTTCCTCACAAAAGAAAATTTTTTTTTTTTATCCATATAGAATGTACTATGTCTAATTTGATATGGATGAAATATCTCATTCATAAAATTAAAAAAAAAAAAATTTGCTCTCTGTTGAAGTCAGCCTGTAGCGTCAGCTATATCAAAATAGTTCGCCAGCGCTCCGAGTCCCATTATTGAAAAGTTAGATCGAGGAAAAGAAAAACCTGCACAGTATTTAGAATAGGGTGTCAATTTAAAGATAACTTCGAACTAGTCATCCTAAGTATAATTCGGCATATAAGCTTTACCACCCAAATTGTTTGATAATTCATTGATAGGGGAAAGAAATTCGCTGAAATTGGGAAAGGAAAGATTATAAAAAGTCGCTATTGAAAAAATATTAATGTTTAATTATGTGTTAGTAAATTATAAAGAAAAATATTTGAGGTAATAAATAAATAAATAAATAAATATATATATATATAAGATTTGTCCTCCGTATACTGTCTCTCACACCTATCCCTAGATAATTGCCACCAACTTTAANATATATATATATATAAGATGACATATTCTAACATACACACGCTACAATAATTTTGCGAAAAGCATATTAAGGATATATGTGTGTGTGTGTGTAAGAAAGAATGGAACAAGAATGTTTGAGTGCTCCTTCTCTCTATATTCTTTGTTTACATATACCTATACATCATTGTTTTTTTAAAACTTGTAATATAATATTGGTTATAACTGTTTTTCTCAATTTTTAGTGAAAAACGATAAATCTGCTTAGTCTGCCCAGCTTTTCGATGTCAGATTTTGTTTTCTGCAGAGCAGAGCTCTTTTTAGTAAGTATGAATTTATTTATTCAGTTTAATTGAATGAAATTTTAATTTCCATATTACCAGCTTAGTATTTTAAGTGTTAACAACAAATCAGAGCATTTGGGGTGGTTACGAGTATTAAGGTTTGCATCTAAAGTAAGTAAGCCTAACAAATTTTCATTTCAAATCCCCGGAAGAAACCATAATGATGCGGTCTGCATAGCATATGTGTGTTGCGGGTCTAGCAGAGCAGATCATGTAGCTGAAAGATTAAGGATCAATGAAGCCTGCATAATAGTAGTAGAACATGCTGTAGAATATAAAGTAGTTCAGTAAACTAGTGGAACGTTAGTGTAACAGAGCAGTACAGAAATAGGTCATGCAGTGGGTAATTTATTATAACAGTACAGTTGTGAGTGCGCGTCGTGTATGATGTTCTGCCGACCATATTTTATCCAGTCTAAAATTGAAAAGAAACTATTTAATATTGTAACATGACATCAATGGAGAAATTTGTATTCTTCTAAGAGAATATGCTAAAAGAAATAAAACGACCATTCATTGATTATCTTACCTCGGTCAGATCTACCTTCTCACAATCGAAAATATATTAATATCTACATTAGTAGTTATTAATTGTTGTTTAGTACATAAAATTATGCACATAAAATATAGTGTGCAATGCACATATGTAATATGTCCTGTGATACTATAAATTTCCATCTTATATTTCCCCTTTAATTTATATTTTTATGACCTATATGAAAAAATACAATTAAAAAAATGTCGCAAGTTGTTCTACAATAGGTAAATTTCTTACTTATTTAGAAAACTATTTTGATATGAATTTTTTAATAATATTATTGGAGCGGTGGGACTTTAAAATCTTTTCTTTTTTTTTTGGGTACTAAAAGTGAAGAAAAGAAGTTTCTAAGGACAAAAAGTATAGTTTTTAACGCATTTGTCAAACGGAAAAAGGCTCGTGGTCGAAAATGTAGCTGTCTCGAAGTTATTGTTATTTTAAGATTTAAAGCTTTATTTATACCTTACAGCGTTTTCTGATCATGCTTACGTTAAATTAGATATATGTAGAGGAACGCAAACGCACAAACCATTCTTTCGCTGTAAAGGGTTACGTAGATAATCTGATGGTGTACCCAGCCGAAAACGTTAAAGCGGAAAATAAATAATTGTGAGGAAGACACACTTTATTATACCATTTTAGTAAATATATTATGTACAGAGTATGATTAATAAAAAAAAAACAGATAACAAATAAATTTTTGTTACAATAATTTAGTGGAATTTTCGTTACAAATCAGGACTACTAATCAGACACAAGCTGATAGCCTTATCATAGGAATTAGAAATAAGTCTCCTACCCCTAAGAAGACATTTACAGGGATTGAGATTACTTAGGATACTCAATTTCCGCTAAGGAAATGAGGTTGGTCGAGAAATCTGAGGCGAGGAACAGTAGAGCAGAGGTAAGCTAAGCTTTAAACGTTAAGGTTCCGTGATGAATATTGAAGGGAACAAGCCTTTTATAATTCTAATTTCGTGATATTTTAAAATAATTTAATTTTAAACTTATTTTTGTGCTTTTTCAAAATTTTCATTAAGTTGTCCGACTTATTTTTATAATAAGTAGCCAAATTAGTTTAGGCATTTAATTGCCTTTGAGGTTTAGGGGAAGATTATAATTTATAATCCTAATAACGTTTTAGTTATTTGAGTTACAAAAACCTCATGGAATATAATAGGTGTGAAATATAATTTCGTAATGACTATGCCCTTTTACACTCCTCAAAAACGCTTGTTAATGAGGAAATTTATGAATTTAGTTACGATGTATAGCGCTTCCCCCACTCTTCCTTCACGCCCCGACCGTCTATATCAAACCTTATTGGTCTTACCTTTTACAGTCATTGTTCTCTATCTTTAGATTTATTGGTCTTACCTTTTTGTCATTGTTGTATCTAATAAAAAAAATAAAAAATGGGGAATCTGCTAAGGTCAAGTAGCTCTTCTACGTGACGATGTTTTTTATTATCTACTAAATTGTATGCAAACGAAAGCTGTAAATCTTTTGTAGAGGAGTAAATATGAATAGCACATATGAAAACTCTAGAGTATTTAAATCATTTTTTCCTTGGCTATTATATATTTTTAAATAACATAGTACGGTTAATTTAACAAGATAAACAAAAATCATAAAAACCGTATGATGGAGACAACCCGTTAGGGAAACAAAAGCAGGTATAAGTTAAGTCTAAGATCAGCATTAATAGTTCATAACAAATTACAAAAACAGACTGATTAAAATTTTGAAATATATTTTTAGGTAAAAAAAATATTGACTCTTTTAATTAATTTTTTTGCATGTACAAGAAAAAACACCAAGGTTTTTATTATATCGTACAAAAAAATAAACTATAAGCTAGATATGTTCAAATGGAGAGTTTTTTTGACCGTAGATATTATTATTAGACGATTTTAGTTAGGGTTCGGTCAAGGTAGATCCAAAAAAAAAAAAAATTAAAAAAAAAGTGTATTTTTAAAGATTATCTGCCTGTTTTGGCTTAAATTATAAGCCATCTTCAGGGATGTAGAAATACAATGTCATGAGAATACAATAATAATTGACAATAATATAATATAGAATTGCCATAATGTAATGTGATATCAAAAGTATGAACGTAAAAAGATATGTAAGAAAATTTAAAAACATGCAGACAACAACCTATTAAAAAAATTATTGAAAAAAATTAAAACAGTAATTGACCACACCTGACTATCATGAAGACGAAAATTATATTTTCCACTCAGTCATGGAAATGAGAACTTAGGGACAGGACGTCCTCTCTCGTCTTCATGATAGGCTGGTGTGGTCAATAACTGTTTTAATTTTTTTCAATAATTTTTTTAATAGGTGGTTGTCTGTATGTTATTAAATTCTCTTACATATCCTTCTATATTCATACTTTTGATATCACATTACATTATGGCAGTTCTATATTATAATATTGTCAATTATTATTGTATTCTCATGACATTGTATTTCTACAGCCCGGAATATGGCTTACAATGTAAACCGAAACAGGCAGAAAATCTTTAAAAAATACACTTTTTTTAAAATTTTTTTTTTAATCTACCTTGACCGAATCCCAATTCTAATAATATGCAAGATATTTTGAAAACTGCTATTTAAAAAATAATTTTAATCCTGACATCTTTTCTAAGGCTATTCTGTTATTAAATAATGTCAACAGGGTAGTGCACCGTACTGATCTGGAATAAGAACTTTTGATAACTAAGTATTGCGCATTGCAGTACACGGAATGCGCATAGCCCGCGCAGCAGTTGCGTTTCCAGTTCAGACGGGACTCGGCCCCACGGCTGGAGACACGAGCATACTTGTGTTGTTTACTCGCGCAGAGACCATCACTTAGTCAAGGCCTCCGCTCACATCGACCGCCCGTTTCCCTCTCGCCTCCGGCCAGTCTTTTCTTCTCACAGGACTCTTCCTCTGAATCTCCTCAGATGTTAGCAGAAGGCCTCGACCGAGGGAAACGTGCAGATTTTCTTGTAGAAAATGAAGCTTTTATACATTGCTACCATGCCAATAAAAAAAAAGTCAACTTTACCATACCGATAAAAATATTTGTAAAAAAACAAAAAAAAACTTGAAGAAATTAAAAAAAGGCTTGACAGAAAGGAGAAAAATATCAAATATTTAGTTTATAAATATTTTATTTGGTTGTGGTTTTTTTTATCCCACGTAAATTTCAAACAATTAATGAGAGGGAACAGAATAAAAAAAATCTATCTGTC
>KZ807474.1:245984-257390 GCA_000696205.2 Oncopeltus fasciatus | reverse complement strand
AAAAAAAAAAAAAAAAAAATCAGTTCCATCTGTAAGAGTCCCACAACATGCCGTAGACCCATTGGAGGAAAAGACATGTTAGAAAACATGCTAGTGTTTATTGAGAAGCCTTTGCACTTCCGAGACGGTAAGGGGTTCAAGCATTTTGGATATATTTTTTAAAACTAACATTTCACTAGACTGATAGATTTCCCACTTTCTTAAAAATTTAAAAATTGGTTATTAAAAAATTCTTATCCTATCAAAATCCACCTTTCTGATAAAATCCAGGTTGAAGTGTAACGCAGGTTTTTCAAGACAAAAAGATTTTATAACAGTGTATTTATTATTGTTAGTATTATGAAAAGAATGGAAAGTATTGTAAATTTCGTTTTAAAAAATGATGCTATTCAATAGTTTTGAGAAAACAGCGGATTTGAAGAATTGTATTTGAAAGATCCAGTGGCCCTCCTCTAGTAACCTGTCTATGAGCTTTTATTTCTATTAATCGAATAGGCAAAATTGGATTTCTGGCTTTAAGAACAAATAAATTATTTATGAGAAGAGGTTATTGAGAGATTTGGCCTTGGTAACTGAAGAATTAAATAAAAAATGTTTTTTATTTTATTTTCGCCAATTTTTTGTCCTAATTTCAGGCCTTTATCAGGACCAATGAGAGAGAGAGAAAGAGTCTCCCGCTCTACGGTATCAAATTATGACGAATTTAGTTACCGTACGATAACTAAACAATGACGATGATTTAGTTACCGTAGAGCAGGAGATTCTTTCTCTCCCTCTCATTGGTACCAATGAAGGCCTAAAATTTAGGCTACAACTTTGGTGCAAATAAAAAATAAAAATAAAAATAAAATATTTTGTTTACAAATCAGTTTTAATTTTTCAGTTATCAAGACCGAATTCCTGATTAACCATTCCTCATAAAGCTCGACGGTGAGTTATTTCCCTCCAAAATAAATTTATTATTTATCTTTATTAAATTATAGTGAAACAAATAGAAATGGGAGATCCGCTGGCCTGAGGATTGACTTATTTTGTTGCCCAGCGAAACAAAAAAAAAAATATTCGTTCTATTCTTAACAATTAACTTTCGTATGTATAGCAAAATAAAATTGAATGTTATAATTTAGGAATAATTTCCACGGAGAATATTAATGATGATATTGGATTCTCACAAATTATTGTCAAAAAAAAAAAAAAAAAAAAAAAAAAAAAAAAACCGGAATGGAATGGCAGAAAAAATATTTCTATTCCATTTGCTATGGCATACTTGAGTAAAAATTCGGAGGGGTTGAGAGGGCCACTCGAAGCCGCCGCATTGTTTATGACTGAGTGGGGGGAGAGAGGTTTGTCTGTGGGGTCTGTGCCCCCCCCTCCGAATTTATCGCGCCTCTATATCCCCAGGACAATGGCCCCCCTCCCTTAATACCCGACCAATCTGCTTCGACACTCCCTTGGGGTCTATATTGTTCCCTCTTAGGAAGGAGCTTAAGGTGTACAGGTGATTTTCATACTTATATGAAGTGCAAAGTCCCCAGCGCACTTACAGCGCTATCTGTCCAATGGATGAGAGCCATTGCCGATGTTCTTAAGTTTTAGAAGTTATTGTACTTAGTTCGCTTTGATAATAGTATATATATAGCTATTTATAAATGCTCCGTATTTAAACAAACCAGATTGGAAGAGGAAATAAAAACTACCATTCCAGTGGCGCAATGAATTCTGGAGAAAGATATCTTCGAGGTAGCTGATCTGATGTGATATATTCTCTGGTGCTGAGTGCAACAGATTTCCGCTCTGAACAGGCTTTTATTGGGCATAAATGCTTACGTAGATCCAATGTTCTTTTAAAAAAAAGCTTGTTAGATAAAGCCCAATTCGCACGACCCGAAGTAAATGATTGGGAAGTTAAAAATGAACATATTAAAATCAAGTGTCAACACTCAACAGACGCCACGGACTCTTATACAGCCTTATAAATAGGCGCTCACAACAGAAAACAAACTGACCCTCTCTCTACAAGACCATAATAAGACCAATCTGGACCTAAGTTGCAGAACTGTGGGGTGCCTTCTAGCCTTCCAATATCCAACGAATACAATCCTTTCAGGCCAAAATGTTCAGAATAATTGCTAAAGCTTCATCACACCTTTAATGTCCCTTTCGTCCAAGACCTCATCTCCACTCGCTTCAAGCTCTTCTATAGTAAACTCCAATTTCATCCCAATTCATATGCCCAATCCCTGTCGTCGGACTCCAATCCTCACAATCCTCCCCGTCGACTAAAACGGAGATGGCCTCGCGACCTCCTGGGCCTTAATGCCTTAACTTATTGGGAGTGGGGTCGATGGTCCCCTTCTCCCTGCACAGTGATGTTCACTTATATATTTTATTTTTATTTTTTTTTCTATTGGATCTCATCAAATTACTAGATAGATTAAATAGATAATTAAAGTAATTTATATAATAACTATTATGGAATTTAGTTTAACAAATGGGCATATTTTATTTATTTAGGTTGTGTTGCGATGTTCCAATGGCCTATCCTCCGCACAGTATTCAGCCCCAGGTCCTCCCAGCATCGGGAGTATAACTAAGCCTCCTTGATCCCAAGGGGACATAAATATTCCAGAGACCAGCTGACCCGAGATTAAGGGACCTCTTATATCAGGCTAACTACTAAATGGAGGAATACAGAATCAGAGCTGTTTAGGTGTGGTCAGCTTAAATTTTGTTGTATCTGACATATAGGGTTACTTCGTGGAGAACCTTACAAGTAGAGAACAAATGGAGAGTTTTTTGACTGTTGGTATTATTATTAGATGATTTTACAAACATCTAACGGACATAGAACGAATTTCTTCAACTTATTCAAACATATTCAACATTCTAAAAACCATTAGCCCTCCTTCTAAATAAACTTGTCAAACATTTTTCCCAGTTACAAAGTTACCTATTCCCAATACCCTTCCTTTTTTCCTTTGTCCTTTTTATTGTCCCCATTTGAAACAGGCCGCTCTCCCTTTGTACCTTCCGCCTCTTACCTTCCCCCACCCCCACCCTTCCACCACCCACGGTGTCTTATTCAAAAATTTTATTTTCCTCCCTGTCATAGAAATGTGAACTTAGAGACAGGACGTCCTCTCTCGTCTTCATGATAGGTGTGGTCAATTACTGTTGTAATTTTGTTCAATAATTTTTTTAATAGGTTGTTGTCTGCGTGTTTTAAAATTCTGTTACATATCTTTCTACATTCATACTTTTGATATCACATTACATTATGGCAATTCTATATTATAATATTGTAAATTATTATTGTATTCTCATGACATTGTATTTCTACAGCCCTGAAAATGGCTTATAATGTAAGCGACAACAGATAATTTAGGGATGAAAGCTAAAGTTAAAAGAGTTATCCTCGAAACTGGCGAAAGTAGACGTGGAATGAGAATAGTCTCAGATATAACCCCCCTCCCCCTCTACTTGGGATTTTGTGAAGAAGTAACCATTTGTATTAGACCAAATTTTGTACTGTCGATATTATTCAAGAGGATTCAAATGAGCTATTGAACTAATTCAAGAGATGTTTCTTATTTCCAAGACGTTTCATTCTATCACTTTTTTTTCTTTAAATAAATAAATCTTTATTTGTCACAATCTGTTAGATAACATCCTGGATCACTTTAGCTAGAAGGTGCCTTGATATTGGAAATGTATCGCCAAAACAAAAACAGGTCCCATTTGTTATTTGTTCCTCTACTACTCCCCAATATATATTCTCCCCTACCTGACTTCCTCGCGCCATTCCCTTTCTGCACGTGCAGGGGGATGTCGATGGCCGAAGAGAACAACAAGAGCCTCGCGATCTATAGCTGGGAGTGGGGCGCTTACTTCCAGTCCACTCCTTAACGCCACTAACTTCTGCCACTGTATATAGTCCCTCTATTGACACCCCGTCCGATACTTTATCTACAGAAACGAGTACATTGCTATTAGATGTTTTTCGTTGGGGTTCGGTCAATGTGTATAAGGGAGTGAATGCACTGGCGTTTTTCTCCCCCTCTCACTCCCTCCTTGACTCCCTGCCTAATCTCCTTCTTATCCTAGGATAGGGAGAAGATTGGTGCCGGATAGTCTATCACGGGTTAACCTGGGCTCCTCTCTGAGGACGGGTTACGACCCGGGATAGACGAGCAAGGACAACAATGTACCCCATCAAAAATTGTATGTGTATGAAATATGTACAGAATAATTTTTTTTTAATAGAGTTATATAAGATTTTATGTGTAAACTTTATGTGCTACTATCTGCTTACATTGAAAGCCGAAACGTTGGCAAATAATTTAAAAAAATACACATTTTTTTTTAATTTTTATTTTTTTTCTGGATCTACCTTGACTGAAATCCGGTCAAATAACTCTCCATTTGAGCACATTAATGTGTCACGTTCTTCAATCTTCTTCACTAAAATAAGAAAATCTTTCTATTAGAATTAATTAAAAAGTATATGAATGGCCTGGTGGTTTATTACATTTCAGGGTAATTAAATACGCTCTTGACTCTGAGATGTGACCATAAACCTCCCTGGGAGATCTCTCCAGACATCACTATCGCCCTGATGATGACTTACAAGTTAAGTCGAAAATAATAAAATAATTACCCAATAATATAGAAGTATTTTATTTTTCTGGTCCTGGCCGAAACCCTGACTAATTTCCCCAGCGTAATAAAATAAGAATTATTTTTCTTATGCTCATTATTAGACGTAAAGAACGTTGTTTATTAAATCATTAGTTATCTTAGCAGGTTCGTCGTAAGAAAATAAAGCTACGAAAAATGATGCTGCGATTATTTACAATCTACACTAACCTTACGGAAAAGAAAAAATAAGGTCTGTTCAAAATTGTACTTTTGCATTGTATACATGGTCAATATATATCATAAAAAATAACCGTCAATTTATTTGTAATCAATATTGTAATGGAAATATATAATTTTCTCAAGAAATATCAGACAATTAGAATCCTGGAAAATGTAGGTTGATATTTTCTTTATTTAAAAGCACACTTAATATTATGAAGAAAATCAGTTTAGGGGAGCTCAAGATGTTTTTATAATAATCCGTGCTTCTCATATATTCCACCAATAAAAACATATATATATATATATATGTATGTATGTATATTCAGTTATTTATATTTTATTATTGTATTTATGCTTGAAAATGATAACTTTTTACTTCTTTATAGTTATATTTTGAGTTCGATTTTAGCTCTGATGATGGGTTGCAACGCATGTCAAAACTTTGAAATTCCCAACAAAACACAATAATATCTCATTATTTATTAATTTACTCCTTTATGGAGACTGATTATTCTGCTAGTTTCTCCTAACGGCCAACTGATATCAGTCATAAAATGGTGGAATCAATGTTATTCTGTCTCATCGATTGGTCTATGCATTTCATTGAGCATGTTGAATTTGTGAATTCATAATTTTATACACAGTTTTTAGTGGTTTGAGTTAGTACAAGAAATAAATCGTTGAATAATTTGAGATTTCTAGGATTTATAATATTCTCGAACCTTTCCCATAGTATTGCCCCTGCAGTAGGAAATAGGGGTAGTTAGTGTCAAGTCTATGACATGCCTTGGAAGGGGGTGATGGTGATGCAGGGACTGGATGCTGGAGGGTCTCTGAGGAATGCATATGCCCGCCATCTCGTAGCCAGCGTGCCAACTACAGGGAATGCCCCAGTCCTCAACTATCTTAAACATCCACCTCACCATTGACCGCAGACGCGTTTACAAAAGAATAATTTCAAATTATTTCCCTGTTACATTGTCCTGTTAGAAAATTCTGCGCCACAAGTACTGCTTAAACCGTAATATTACCTTGGCAACTTAGTTATTATGAAATATCATGTAAACCCTATTCATAGTGATTCATGTTTTAATAAACAAAAAGAAAAATGAATATTTCATTTAAAGTTATTTATCTAAAATCGTTGAATTGGAGTAACAATTATTTTTCTAAAACCCTCATAATATACTTAATTAAGGTTCGGGTTTCGTGTCAAATCAACACATCCTCAACTTAATTGCCAGAACTGTAGAAAATAGTTAAGCCCCTCAGCAAAAGATCTACGATTCAAAACTCACAACGCACAGTTAATTTTTTCTTTCTGTGTTTCTGTTTGTAATGACCCAGAGAATTCCTGGGGAGACCCAGCTCTAATGGGAACCGTGCAGACAACATACGTTCTCCAGTGCCTTCTAGATTATACATAAACATATCATTAACATGTTTTTCTCCTCTGGTTCTTTATGGCTTGTAGTACGCATATATATATAACATTTAAGAGTTAAATCGAATTATATAAAGATTATGAGTTCCAGAATGTAAGACAAGTTTCAATCAAGTGTTGTTTTTCAATTTAAATTTATCTCAAAATAATGTTATCTTTTGAATTCAAATTATTATTTCAATGCTACACGTCAAAGATCGTTTCATTTAATAAAGTTGCCTCTCACAGACCTTTTTATCATAAATTAGTTGTTTTTTTTTACAATTTTATTTAGTCAATAAAAATAAATTGCAATGGCTTTGTGTGCAATAGACCATAAATAATGTGTATTAGCTGGGAGGGGGAAGATGGTCAATCATTATAAGGTTTCCATGAAACTACGCATCTATAAATACGAGTTGTAAATAGAAACTTAACTTGTCTTGTTTTGTTTTTTTACAGATAGTCCTTCTTTTCTAAATACTCCAGGCCTCGACAGACCTCTATATATAACAAATAGAAGCCTGCTCTGGAGCGCAAGAGTTCGGGCAAATCTGTTTGGGTANCCTGTTACATTGTCCTGTTTGAAAATTCTGCGCCACAAGTACTGCTTAAACCGTAATATTACCTTGGCAACTTAGTTATTATGAAATATCATGTAAACCCTATTCATAGTGATTCATGTTTTAATAAACAAAAAGAAAAATGAATATTTCATTTAAAGTTATTTATCTAAAATCGTTGAATTGGAGTAACAATTATTTTTCTAAAACCCTCATAATATACTTAATTAAGGTTCGGGTTTCGTGTCAAATCAACACATCCTCAACTTAATTGCCAGAACTGTAGAAAATAGTTAAGCCCCTCAGCAAAAGATCTACGATTCAAAACTCACAACGCACAGTTAGTTTTTTCTTTCTGTGTTTCTGTTTGTAATGACCCAGAGAATTCCTGGGGAGACCCAGCTCTAATGGGAACCGTGCAGACAACATACGTTCTCCAGTGCCTTCTAGATTATACATAAACATATCATTAACATGTTTTTCTCCTCTGGTTCTTTATGGCTTGTAGTACGCATATATATATAACATTTAAGAGTTAAATCGAATTATATAAAGATTATGAGTTCCAGAATGTAAGACAAGTTTCAATCAAGTGTTGTTTTTCAATTTAAATTTATCTCAAAATAATGTTATCTTTTGAATTCAAATTATTATTTCAATTGACCATAAATAATGTGTAATAGCTCGAAGGGGGGAGATGGTCAATCATTATAAGGTTTCCATGAAACTACGCATCTATATATACGAGTTGTAAATAGAAACTTAACTTGTCTAATAATTGGGACCAAACATTTCTTTTTTTTTTACAGATAGTCCTTCTTTTCTAAATACTCCAGGCCTCCACAGACCTCTATATAACAAAAAGAAGCTTGCTCTGGAGCGCCAGAGTTCGGGCAAATCTGTTTGGGTATCCCAAACCTAAAGCTTGTTTTTGAGTGCGCAACGAAAGTTTAGAATAGAGAGGATACCTGAAGATAGCCTTCCCCTTCATTACTCTATGAGGTTGCAAAAGAAAAATGTAAAATATAAATTTGAGCCTATTCTGTTGTAAATAGCTAAATAATGTTGTAAAAAAAAAAAAAAAGTCGTTATTCTGATTACTTATATTAAAATAGACTATTCTTCAACGGAATCAGAATGGCCGCCGAATTTTTATCAATCTATAATTTGTTAGATTAAAGAAATAGATCTACTCATCAGTAGCTATTTATTATCCCTGTGCTGTAACCTCCCGCTCGAAAAATTTTCATTTAAGAGGGTGCTCTGGATCTTAGTGAAACTATAATGCATATGAGAATAACAAATTTGGTGCTATTGGAATGTGTGTGCAATAATTCTTTTTAGCCATTTTTTAGCTACAAATTATAAGTAAAGTTTCGTAAATTTATACGAAATAATTTTACTCTTGCAGACTAAGTAAAACAGTAAATAAACTAAAATATACTATTTTTGACAATTAATGAGAAGGAATAGAATAAAAAATCTATCTGTCCCAGCCAGGAATCTAACCTGGATCTCCTGCTATCGGGGCCGGTGCATTACTAGTTATACTCCCAGGACCTCGTCCTGGTTCGATTCCTGGCTGGGACAGATAGATTTTTTATTCCATTCCCTCTCATTAATTGTTTAAATTTACGTGAGATAAAAAAACCACAACCAAATGAAATATTTATACTATTTTTGGAGACACTTACATAAATTAAGATAAAAATGAGTTTGATTTTTAGAGGGGAAAAAAAAAATCTTTTGGTTTGATATTTCCTAAGATACAAACTGCCTTTGGAGACTTTCAAGGTTAAAAAGATCAAAGAAAATTAACCTCCCAATCATGAGAATTTGTCCATCTAACTTATTAAAGGGAAAACTCCCCAGGATCTATGATGAATTAAAAAAATTTACTTGTGGCAAAGGAGAGAATTTCAAGGCTTTAATTATTAATAAAAAGAAAAAATGTCTGAAAAGGAGATGTTGACAAAAAATGTAGAAAGACTAATTGCCATTCAAATACTGCTTGTTAAGCTTCTGCCATGATTAAGTATGAGAGAAGAAAACTCTTCCTTGTCATTTTTTTTTCTTTTTTTGCGCTTAAGAAATTCTATACTTTTCACCGCAAAAAGGACTTTACTATAGTTCATTAAGCTTTGTGTGGACTAATAATAATAATTATAATAANTAACGAGAAATCTATTTATTTTACTGTGATCCTTTGTGACAGACTATTTTATCTGTTCTAAAAAAAAAAAAATCATTCACCATATTTGATTTTGTCTACCCCCTAACATAAATAGGGGTATTTAAGAACGCATAAGAAGAAGGACAAACAGGTTTAGAGGAGATAAAATAAATGTATAGGCTATTGATAGTAATTAAATTATATGACTTTCCAAATTTAAATGATATATTATAGGTAATATAATAAATATTTGTTCTTCTCTGAAAAATAAGCTTTTAACATTTACACATATATTTAATTTCTTTATTTTATTTAGATCAAGCTATATTTTTTATACCTTTAGAATTTATCCCTGAATCAGGAGAGCCACTTATAATAAAAGTATACAACTATCCTGACAATTCTGTTCAATAAATAATTCACAGTGTAAACATTGTGTTAATCATTAGAAATCTGGAAATTAGAATGAGAGGGAAAGAGAAAAAGTAATTCTATTTAAAATATATTTATACCATGTGTTAGAAATAAAATGCAAGTCCTCTTGAGTATTTAGAGTTATGTTTCAATAATAAATAAATTTTATTTTGTTTGTCTCTTATTGTTGTATTTTTATTTATATAAAATTGGAGCATTAGGGCATCCGAAATGTGCACATATTTCCTCGAATTGTTTGAGAAAATAAATTTTTAATTAATCAGTATTTGGATATTATTCGACGTACTGACTTAAATAAAACCTAAAATCTTTAAATATGCGCCAGAAAACATTGCATTAATTGCAATATTTTAGTTTGTAATAGAGATTTATTTATAATTAAATTTCGTAAGGGGGGGGGGTAGAATCTGCAAAAATAAAAATGGGTAATTCAAATTGAGAGTTTTTGACCGTAGAGATTATTAGTAGATTTTTTTTTTGTGGGGGTTCAATCAAGGTAGGTCCAACAAATACAATTTAAAAAATTGTATTTTTTCAAGGTTATCATGAAGTCTAGTGGGGACGTCGTGTCACCTGGATCACATGTTCATGACTGACTTATTGACAACACGTCCCCTCTCGTCTCCAGATAGCTCTGAACATGGCTTACAATGTAATGTTCAGATAACCAAAAATACAATTTTTTTTAAATTGTATTTTTTGAATCAATCTTCACCGAATCCCACCAAAAAAAAAAAAAAAGAAGAAAAAATCTACCAAAATTGTGTAATTCTCTTAAAACCAGAAAGATCCGTTTCCTACACTCACCTGTTTTTTCTGCAAATTCTGAAAAGTAGTCTTATTAGGCACCTTTTACATGCAAGCGGTGCCAAAATCCTACAAAACTCAATATAACCCGAAAAGAAGTCACACACTTGTTGAAAATTTCCTTTTTTTTATATACACAGACAGACCAATTTCTCAAAATTAATTTTTCGGATTTGGTAGCTCGAAAACGCAAAAGTTCATTATTAACAGCAAATATCGAATTATAACTGAAATACAATACACTCCGTTTTGCGACTATTTTCTAATTTACAAGAAGAAAGGTAAAAAAAATCCTTCACGAAGAAGCTAAGCAAACCAAACACTACATTTGTCAGGATTATAAACCCAATCCCATAATAATATTATACATATTTTTGGATCGCTGAAATGAGTTTATATAAGACTATTTTGATTAATGAACCACTGTCATCACAATAAGCGAACTCTTTAGTTCGATAGTAAAAACTGCATCGAAACATTGTCGTTTATCGAAGTGAAGACTTGTACAACTATCGGATGAGATGTAAGGACCCATGACAACGAATTGCATCAGAGAGTGAATTGCCAGTAACTTTAATTACTTCTTAGCAGAACTTAATCTCAATAAGCTTATACTATAGCACTTGGGATAAGTATGAAAAGGTAAAATAATTCCTTCAAAATTAATGTTTTTTCGGACCAAGAACAAGAATTTAATTAGTTTTTTTTCTATTATGCCTTTATATTTTAAGAAGATTACTTTTTGTTCTTTTTCAGTTTTATGCTGATGAATTTTTCCCAACTTGTACCAGGTATGCAAGTTTAAAATGTCGTTTATTTCTTAAAATATATACACAGTAATTTAAAAAAAAAGTATAATATATTTTATTCAAAGTACTGGCCCTCACTTTCTACACATTTTGTCCATCTCTCGGGCAATATATGGATACCATTCCAAAAGAATGCTTCATCTTTATTTGAAATCCATTCATCGAGCCATTTTCGTACGTTTTCGAAATTGTTGAAGTGTTGCTCCGCCAATGAGTGTCCCATCGATGAGAAGAGGTGATAATCAGAAGGCGCCAGGTCAGGTGAATACGGCGGGTGGGGTAGGAGTTCCCAACCAAGCGAAGAAATCGTTTCCTTAGTCAATCTGGCTGAATGTG
>KZ807474.1:217071-231398 GCA_000696205.2 Oncopeltus fasciatus | reverse complement strand
AATCAATTTTGTACTTAAAATATTCTAAAAGAAACATAACAATATTGTTTTTTGTACTTTCACTTTTCACGTATAGTATAACTACTCTTTAAGATTAAGTGCTGTATATCTCAAAAACCAGAGCTAATAAAAATTTTTCAATGTTATTTTCGTTTTTATCACCCCAAAATTAGTAGAAATAGACTAATTTAGTGTAGGAAACATTCAAAAAATATTTTTTTGTTGTGCAGTGTAATTGCTTCCATTCTCCTGCCCATTCCAGCGACCAGGGCTCCTTTAATCCTTTAATTTTGTCCGGCAGTGTAATATCTACGGTTTTTATTATTATTTAATATTAACAAGCACTTTTTTAAAAATTTATTTAAGTTACACATAAAATAAACAAATTACATAAGATAACAAAATACCCTCTCCGTTGAAGTTTATTTATTTATTTATTTATTTATTACGGACTAAGGAATAGAATTTGCTTTTACAAATACAATATCTCTAATTTATTTATAAATACAAATGCAAACCGCTACTTAACTATCTATCACTACTGCCCTTATGTTTCTCATACAATTAAAGATAACTGCTATTACTTACAGCTACTTTAGAGTGATAAACAATAAGTCCTTATCACTGAAGCACTAAGAATTATCACAGCAATCTATTTATCACCGGACTGTCATAATTTGTTTATCATCTCAAAACCTACTGCGGGAACTCTCGAGGCGCGGGCGAGCTACTTATATACTGTCTCGGATGAAAGCCTCGAAGGTTCTACGCAACTGCGGAGGTCCAGGCCGGGCCCGATTCGTCCAGGACCTTCTTTTTGTCGGGTCTAGACCTTATTAACAATAGTAGGTAAAAAATGTATTTTGTCAAAAATAATAATAGTGTATTTTATACTGAACAGATAAAATCATAATTCTTTTATTTATACTTTTCAATGTTAAAGTAATTTATGCTAAATTTTGAGTGATTTGAATGTTCAAAATTGCGAGTTTTAAGCATTTATCATTTATTAAAAAAGCAACGAAACACGAATAGGACAAAAATTGCCATAACCGACTTATCCCAGTGCGAATGAATATCTCCCTAAATTGTACGAAAGAGCCGTATCACATATAGGATAGCAATTCCAGAAGACATGTGTCTACTTCCTTACGGCCAAGAGAGATGCAGTGCCTTCGGAAATTTAGGATGGGTGTAAGAAACTCCCGCCAGAATCTATTAGGCTGCCCATCGGTTAGGAGTGATTTGTGGTTAGTGACCGTCGCTGGCAATCTTAACGCCGGTCAGTCCAATCAATGGCTCTCTGCGACACAGACACCCCTATCTCTCTTATCTCCTGATTGGCTAAAGGGAGAACGACTTGTAATTACTCCGAGGCCGATACGAGGCAAGCGTTTGCTGTCTATGAAGCCAAAGTGGAATTTTGCCTTGTCCTGATCATAGTACTTAAAACCTTCTAGAAATTGATCTACATTGAATATGATAATTTTTAGTGCAAGGAAACAGAATAAAAAATCTAAATATCCCAGTCAGGACTCGAGCCTGGATCTCCTGCTGTCCGGGCCGGTGCATTTACCAATTATGCTACCAGGACCAGTCTAACACCGGGACCCCGCAGGTTCTAGTCCTGGTTGGGACAGTTAGATTTTTTATTCTGTTCCCTTGGACTAAAAATTATTAAAATTTACGTGGGATTAAATACCACAAAAAAATTACACTTGTTAAATCAAAACCGGTAGTGATTCCAGTAATATGTTAATTTTTAGTTTAGTTGTTTTGAAAGGGAGGTATACAGTATTTAATATTTTCTTATTTTTGAATATCAACACATTTTTTTTATGCTACTACGAATGCCTAGAAGAGGATCCAGACCCGACAGAGAGAAGGCCCTGTACCAGTCGGGACTGGCCTGGACATTCGCAGGTTTTTAGAACCTTCGAGGCCTTCATCCGAGACTACAAAAACAGCAACGCCAATGCCTTGAGTGTCTTAGGTTCTGCTAAGTGAGAAACTAATTGTGACAGTTGATTGATGAATAGATTGTTGTGATAACTCTTTGTATTTCAGTGATAAGGACTTACTGCCATTGTAAAGTAGCTGCAAGTAAGTAGTAGTTATCTTTAAGTAGAGTAAAGTTATCTTTAATTGTAAAATAGATGTAATGGCAGGAGTGATAGATTGTTAATCAGCGGTAAGCGTTTGTATTTATTAACAAATTAGATATATTTTACCGTAACAATATATATTGTATATGTGTGTGCGAAAAGAAATGAAGAAAAAAATTCCATCTTTCCTCTTTAATTTGAAACATTTAAAATTGTTTTCTAAGAGTTATATTGCGTAACATTTTTTACTTAATAAAAACTGTTATTAGGGAAGATATTTTTTAATGTTACTTTGTTAGTTTCACCCACTCAATCTAACGTCCGCAATTTTAAAATAGAGATACAATACATTCAACATCGCTGAAACTTTTGAAGTCAGAATAAATAATGGATTTCTGTGAAACTAACTTGTAAATATTGCTTTAAATTAACTACAAACGTCAGAGTTTCAAGTTATTGACATTTCCACAGTGATATTTTGAAAATATTACATTTCTGTCGAAACATTATAAAACCCAAATTCTAAAAAAAAAACAAAAAAAACTTTTTATACATATTGTGGCATAAAAAAGCGAGATAAAAATGTAGTAAAAACTTTTAGTAAAAAGGAAAAGAAAGATTATATATGATGTGTAAAGAGTGAGCTGCGTAAAATAAGAAATATATCGGAGGAACTCACAGATACACACACAAAAATAAATAATAAGAAAAGGTAAACTATATTTGCTTAATATAGTTAAAATTCTGTTAATGGTTTAGTGGCAGAAATAGTTTAGGGAGAAATGTGGATGAGAATAACAGGAATTTTCCCCACAAAAACTTGGAGTTATGTAGACTTGAATTGAGGATAGAGAGTACGAGAAATGCCAACACTGGATGTGAAGTGCTGAAAGTGACTTTAGGTATGGGACTGCCTACAGAAGAAGAAAATAAATACAATTTTATTATTTTTATTTTTATTTAGAATTATATTCTTTTCTTTGTTTTTACAAAATAAAATTCCCTTAACAGTGATATATCATAGCTCATGTTTATTAAAGAATAATTTTATTAATGTTTTTAGCATGTCATCACATTTTTAGTGGGTTATGATTTTTTTATATTTTATGTGTTTTAGAATAGTTAATTATGTAGTACGCTTAGCTATTATAATAGTCCATTATAGAAATAGTTCGATACGGCACTTTGAAATACAGGCGACTCCAGCTGTAATGTCCATTCCTAAACCTGTAGACTTCAATTTGCTGGAGTCTCCAACCACTCTGCACGAAATAAGGAGTACAATAAAGTTACTTTATCTGCTTTACGACTGAGTAAAATCCAGGATACTAAAAAAAGTAAATTTACGACTTAGAATCCATGTGTTATGTTTCTTTATCGACTCATAATACTTTTATTAAATTATTTTTTTAATTTCATTATTCTGTGTTTATATATCGTGTTTATAATAAAGTTTATTATCTTATTAAATTTGATCTATTCATTTTGAAAGAAATAATGTAAGACATTTAAAATTTTTTACCATAATAAATTTCAAAATTGTCAGTGTTTGTTTTATAGTGCTATCTTGATAAAGGATTAATAATATCCAATAAAAATGTGGTCGTTCTTATTTGAAAGAAACTTATGACTTACAAAATACTGGCAACTGACATTCCACAATTGCATCTATATTAATATTTTAACATACACTACAATATATAATGAGGGTGTTTAGCAAGTACATTTACTCATTAATATTCAGTATATAATATAATGAATAAACAGCATATCGGTTATGGCATGGTAGATTGAAGAAACATACATGATTGCCACAAAACGTGATCAAAGTATTTATGTGAGAAAATCGTTTGTTAATGATTGTTTTATTCAATATTTGGTGAATTAAACGCAACCCATTAATATACGTATATGTAAATTTTAAACAATAAGTGAACATTTGAAAAAGGCAAAGATCGATAATAAGAAATGTCTTACTCATAATAAGCACAGAGTGATAAATTGTTTCATGGACTAATTTTTTTAAAATGATTTAAGAAGTGATCGCCATTGGTCATTAGGATCGTTTTTTTTTAAACCCCTCGACGAGTTTTATATTCAATCTGTGTAGCTAACGACTCCTCGACACTGAAAATAAAAATGAAAAGTTCTACATTCAAAATTCTACGGAACTTAGTTTGAGCAGTTGTATACCAGCTGAATTTGATGATCAGAGTTTTAATGAATGTGTGCCATTTATAATTTATGTATAATCATTATCTTTTTTTTATAGGAGTTTCCTGTGTTCTTTCGAAGAATACGTCTAATGCTCGCCTTATGGTGAATCCACTTGAGGATGTGCCCATACTCTAAGGAAGAAATTAAAAGATGCAATAAAATTTCAAAGGAGTTACTAATGGTTTTCGGTCTCCTACTAATTTTACTGTTAGTTCTAATGAACAGACTATTAAAGATTGAGTATTAAAAGTAGAGAATTTTTGTTGGTCGTTACCAGTCGTTACCGAAACACAACGAAAATTCTCTACTCGTAATCTCTACTCAATTTGAGTATTAAAAAATTTTGTTACTGGTCTTATGATTAAATATTAAGGAAATATAGTAACATGTTACATACTCATTCCGTTAAGTAGTGACATAATTTTACTAAGTAGTGAATAAATATAAATATCACCAAGTTCAAATGGAGAGTTTTTTGGGAGTTCGGTCAAGGTTGATCCAAAAAAATATGTACTTTTTATAATCTGCCGACACTTTGGTTTACATTCTAAGCCATTTTAGGGTCGGTTTGGCCTGGAGTCTGGTTTGAGGTCCATGTGAAGAGCTGAACATAGTAGGAACACGTCAGGTTGTGATTTAAGTTAAAATGGAGAGTTTTTGACCGTAGAGATTATTAGTAAAGAGTTCGTTGAGGTTCGGTCAAGGTTGATCCAAAAAAAAAAATTTTTTTAATAATTTTTATAACCTTGACCGAACTCCAACAAATTCTCTACTAAATATCACTAAGATTCCTTAAAGAATTTTCTGCGTAATTTGAGGATTTCTTTTAAGGGTTTATGCGATGAATGTT
This sequence comes from Oncopeltus fasciatus, assembly GCA_000696205.2. Taxonomy (NCBI): domain Eukaryota; kingdom Metazoa; phylum Arthropoda; class Insecta; order Hemiptera; family Lygaeidae; genus Oncopeltus; species Oncopeltus fasciatus. The sequence goes on along the minus strand of KZ807474.1, from coordinate 226,226 downwards.
ACATATGTTCTAAGATGATTTTAGTTGGGGTTCGCTCAAGGTAGATCCAAAAAAACAAATTTGAAAAATGTATTTTTTAATAAAGGATTATCTGCCAACGTTTCGGCTTACATTGTAAGCCATCTTCAGGGCTATCATGAAGATCTGTCATGAGCTATACTTTTATTTATTTTNTGGATTTACCTTGACCGAACCCCAACTAAAATCATCTTAGAATAATATCAACGGTCAACAAACTCTCCTTTTGAACATACGTTACATATGTTCCATTATTTACTTATATATGATATATTAATTTATTTATGTTTTATATATTGTCCATCGCGATAATTTAAATGAATCACTATCCCTCATTCCATCAAAAAAGGAAAATTTTCTATTTTCTTGAGGAAAAATTTAATTGTTTTGTTTTTAAAGTTAATAATAACTTTCAAAACAAAGTTTTAAAGAAACAAAATAAATAAAATTATGCTGTGTTGTACTACTTAAGGATTGAAGTGTATATGGGATTGCGGCAACATACCTATGGTGGAGACTATGGTCGCTGCGAAATGGAAGCCGCCAGCGAAGTCCCAGCCGAGAGACGTGGTGTTCCCCTGAAGTCCGATGAGCCTGTGTAGTGAGGCCAGCTGGTCTGGATTGAGGCCTGTCTCGTGGAGGCCCAGGTAGCTCTCGTACTCCGTCTGCAGATCGTCTTCCACCATCGACCCTAACCACACAGGAATAGATTCAGCATGTCCCCTCTCCACATCTTAAATCTTGTCAATAGTTTGTAGTTCTCTTGTGTATTTTAACTGCTACGCTTTAATGATGAACACCAAAATCAATTAAAGTAACTTAAAGACCAACAATATATAAATTAAACTTACAGTTAAATTATTATACTTACTAATTATATATATATATATATATAAGAACAGAGGGAGATAGAGTGTAGTGAATACACGAAAAGAAAAAATTGCAATGAGGAACAGTGAAGAGTGAAAAGAGGTCTTTTCACTCCTCGCTGACAAAGAGCGAGAGATCCCCAAAAATTTTACTCTTTGAACATTTTTTTTTATGTGTGTTCACTACACTCTTACTCCCACCGGTCCTTATTTATTATATATGTCGCAACCGTGAATTTATCATAATATATATATTTTTTTTCAATTTTAGTATATGTACCGCCGAAGCGAGTACCATTATATATATAAAGGCGATAAATGATATAAAATGTTTTCGTTATAATATAATATAACTGTTGAATTAATGTTATTTTCGTTAATATTATTTCCCAAACCTGGAAAACCACCACACAATCCTTCATCCTACCGTCCTTTAAGTCTCCTCCCTTCACTTTCTAAGGTATTCGAAACAAATTCTGCTAAAACGAATGATGCCTTCCATTGAACCCTAAAATATCCTCCCAAATCATCAGTTTGGCTTCCGACGTAAGCATTCTACTGTCCAGTAGGTATTTCGCGTCGCAGACTACATTTCCTCTTCCCTTGAGCGCAAAGAGTACTGCACAGGAGCTTTTTTGGATGTTTCCCAAGCATTTGATAGAATCTGGCACAGTGGTCTTCTGTTTAAACTGAAATTTATACTTCCTAATAACACTTACCTTATCCTTAAGTCTTACTTATCTAACCGTTTCTTTAGGGTTCGGCAAGGAATAGATTACTCCGATTTCTACCAAGTGGAAGCGGGAGTTCCTCAAAGTAGTGTGCTTGGACCTATCCTATTTATCCTGTACACTGCTGACGTTCCTACCCATCCAAGTACTCTCTTAGCTCTATTTGCGGACAACAAAGCTATCCTATCCTCCCACCCCGATCCTAAAACTGCTCCTAAAAACCTTTAAGATCACCTCGAAAAAATCAAGCAATTGTGTGGCAAATGGAGAATACTCTAACTAATTTGACTGTAAATACTTTGAGAGTAGTGTCACTGGTCACCTCCCCTGCTAATGTGACTTTCATTAATGTCATTTTTTTTTCCCTATTATTCATTGTAATCAAATTACAAAATTTGATTTTTAACAGATTGTAATATGCAAATAAAGGTTATAAAAAAATTTTAAAAAAAATAACTGCCAAAAATATTTTTTAATTTAAATAAATATCCCATACAAATTAATTAACAATTAAATCTAAAATAAAGTATTGTGAATTAAAATAATTTCAGATGCATAAATTTATTTTAAGTACAAATAAATATACATAATTAAAATACTCATGTACAGAATACTCATGGTAAGACATCTCTTTCCCTTAAGCAACTTCGAACTTTGCCAGTAGTTTGCTGGCATTGTATTTTATATGTCGTACTAGTATTGTATTTTGTACTTCTCGTAAGTCGAAAATACAGTCCCAGTCTTATTTTGTCATCTCATTCACCACAACGAAAACTCAAAGTTTTGTCATGAAATCGATAGTTAAAAATAAATTTCTTTCTTAGTTTAATTATTTCTTATGTAACCAATCTTTGCCTCTCATCTATTGCGTACAGAATTTCTAATTAATGAGATTAATTATGCACATATATAGTTCTTCACATTCGGTGCAGGATTGAAGAGGATGGCTTACATTCTCGAATTCTCCGAGAATTACAGGGAACGGTCAATACCCAAAGAAGCCCCATTGTAATATCCTGTGGTTTATAATTCTAAGAGAATAATACCTTCAGGTTAATTTTAAAAGTGTCCATTGTCAGTTAAAGTCGCTAAGAGTAACGACAGTACAGAAATGTCCTTGAAGATAATGCTTTTAAAAGTACGCCAACAGTTGATGTTATTTCAAAATGGAGTTTAGAAAATAAAATCTTGCATAAAAAAATTCACAAGAATTTATAGTTTAATGCCAAAGTTTTGGCTTACAATTCAAGCCATCCAAGGAAGTGCCTAGATAGCTAGGACAATAAAGATGTAGCTATAATGCGTATAGAATTGCAAGGTCACTGAGACCACCCCAAGCAAAGATATTGAAAAATTTACAGTCCAAAAGTATCAATATTTCTTTGATAAATAACAAAGTTATTCTTCATTCTAAACGTGAATTATTCGCCCTCACATATCTGATACTCAGAAAGCTGAGAAGACCGGAGGAAGAATCAGCACCGATTTGGATAGGGACCACGAGAGGTCGATGACAGCTGGAGATAAGCTCCAGGAGAAGTGTTAGTGAATTAGTACGGTGGCCAGGCTGCGAACTTCCACGATAAAAAGTGGAAATTACAGTCCGCAGAGGTGGGGCAGGCTTGATTTAGGGCAAGGGTGCAACCCACATTCTTCTTTGGGGGGACATTTACCTCAGAAAATTTTATCCCGGAATATATTTCCTCAAAAATGTGTTTTATCTAGGCACTTGGATGATAATGGCAATTGGAATGACAAAAATCTTATAAGTTTTTGCACTAATTCAACATAAGTGCCATCACTAGGGAGAGTGGATCCAAAATATATTTCCACCGAAATTGAAAAATTACATCCATATTTACACCCTTAATGGTATCATTAATAATGCTTTTCACTTGAAATTATTAAATTGAAAATAAATTTTGGTTTTTTTATTTAGTATTTGGGCGCTACTAAAAATATTGGATATAAATGGAGTTAGATATACGAAGTAAGGGGATTAAGATATAGGGTCCTTTCACCAATATGTATTCAATAATAGTAGGGTAGTATACCCGCGCAATATTCCAGCAGTGAGAACTATGAACTGATGAAAACCCTTCTGATATGGGATTTTACCGGGAGATTGTTACCTTTGATGAAAAGTGTGTTTAATGACGAAATTTGAATACCCATTAGCAATGACTGGATCGCGGTCAAACTTTTTTTCCGGTTGCTGAAAGGAGGCATTTCGAAAAAAAAACAACAAAAAAAAACCATGCTTTGCCTTCTCTGAAATTTTGAATGTTTTGAGAATTTGTTTTGATAGGTGCTATATAAATTCTGAACTCTACTGCGAAGAAGACAAAGAATTGCACTTTCTTTTTTTTCCAAATTGCATTCTATTCACGCTTGCCCTCGTCCAATAAAGCCCTCATTCCTCACATCCCATACCTCTGTTCTATAACTGCAGAGTAATAAAAAAATATTAAAATTATTAATTTTATTTATCAGTTTCACGTATGATCTTCATTAGTATTGAAATATTTTTTTACGTCCAGCCTCCTTTTTTTTCTTTTTTGACCTTCTTATCGCAATCAAATCGATTGAGATTTTTATTAAATTTTAATCATTTTAATCAAAATCGAAATTGTCCATTATCAAATAAAGGGTAACATATATATACACACATATGTGCATAATTGTATCTTTGGTTGGCACGTCTCAAAAATACAACCCTCTATAGAGAAAGAGAAGGTAATCATTCTATAGCAATGCATTTAAGCAAAAAGAAAAGTTATTTGAGTTTAACAAATATTGAATAATAATTTTAAAAGGATGAATCAATACAATCATAATGTTGATAGTTACTTTAATTCAATATTAAACAAAACAGTTATTGCCAATAACATTTGTTGACAATTAAATTTGTTGAACTTTGAGATAGAAGCATGTACGAAGTGATTGAGATATATTTGCTATTTCGAATGTAGCCCTGCAGTTACAAAGGCAAGTACAGCATTCATTGATTGAGGCGTTCATTCATCGGGGATGCACGGAGAAGCTGGGCTCTTTTGTGATGTTGCCAAATGACTCTTCGTCGAGTGAAAAGCAGAACCACCTTGGACGGAGATTTATTACCTTCCGTGGAAATTCTGTGAGTGGAACCAGCTGATCCATCACTCACGTAGAAGACAAATCAAAAACGCATCCATACCAAGATATCAATGACAGATTCGTCCTCCATTAGCTTTGCAGATATTTTTCCTAAATAAAAATTTATAAAATAGACAAGTAATTATTTATGGAAGAGTATTTAGAGGTATTAAATCTAACAAATTAAGTCAAATCAATAGAAACTCTTTGCACACAAAGGCAAACTTATTACTTCATACCTGAGTTTTATTACTATTTAAAAAAAATTAATATATCTTTATTTATTAAATTATTTTAATNTTTAATTAATATCTTGCAATTTGATGACAGGGAGATATATACAATAAAAAATAATAAATAAAAATAAGTGATTATATAATTGTGGTGTTTATACATCACTAAGCAAGAAAAAGGTGCCCATTGAAAAGTTTAGGCATTAAGGCCCAGGAGTTTGCGAGGACATCTCCGTTTTAGTCGTCGGGGAGGATTGTAAGGATTGGAGTCCGATGATAGGGATTGGGCATGTGTATTAGGATGAAATTGGAGTTTACTATAGAAGAGCTTGAAGCGAGTGGAGATGAGGTCTTGGACGAAAGGGATGTTAAAGTCGTGATAAAGGCTAGAGTTGGACATACAATATGGAGCGTTTGCAATCATTCTGAAAGGATTGTATTCGTTGGATATTGGAAGGCTTAGCGGCACCCTAAAGTTCTGCACAGGTTTTAGTACTAGGAAAATTTATGACTTAAGATAAATATAATCTATCTCTAAATTGAATATGACCCAAGCAATATATAAATATAATCTATCTCTAAATTTGATATGACCCAAGCAACCTTGAAACTACTTTTAACTAGTCTTTGCCCCTCTATCTAGGTCGGGTACCTTGTTCGATCACCAAATTTATAGTACATTTCTTATCTCAAATAATAATTTAAGAGGTATTTCCCTCGATTTGGACATTTAGCTGAAATGTGTGGCTGTTTTCGAATATGATATATAAAAATGCATGAAAGAATTGGTAGACACACGGAGTAAATGTTTTCTGTGAAGGAGAGGCTTGGCAGATGTGGGGTAGACGCCGAGACGCTAATAAATTTTCGTTACTCCTCTATTGGTCTCGACAAGGAACTGAATGCAAATGAAATAAAGACCGTAACTTCCAGTTTACGGCCATTCGATAAGATCTAATTTAGCCTTTGTATCTTTCTATTTGCTCTGCAAGGTTTCTGATTCGGTGTAGGCAATACACATTTTTTGTTTGTTTTGTATTTCAGTGAATTCCTAATTGAGGATGTTCTCATGACAGATTTTTTTCGATATTTTCTCCAAAAATAACAGTCAATTAAATCATATGCACGAGCGTGCGGTTGTGTGTAAATGCTCAGTATCTCATAGTTGTAAGCTTTTCTTAACGAAATTTGTCATATAGCTGTTAAATGCACAATGACATTCAAGATTGATATTGAGCAAAATCGGACGAATAGAAATGAGAGGGGGGGGGGGGATTTATGCAATGCAAAGTCCTGAAGAAGGCCTAAAATCAAGCCCAGAACGTTGGCAATCATAAAAAAAACTTCTTTTGTTCACTAATTTATTTATTTAAATCCCGAGACATTCAACTATTTATTATCAAATTGATTCTTCTATCAAATTTTCGGGGACTCTAGCACTTCGTCAGTGAGTGTTTCTTCCTTCTCAAACTTTCTAGAGCATACCTTCTTGATATCACTTTTGCACTCATTTTCTTCTTGGCTTTTAAGATTAGATATCTTGCTCTTATTTATTCCCATCTTTAATGAAACACAATTAATATACATCTGCATTTTTTTTTAACGGAGAATTCATTGTAATATGTTACTGGAATCGATTTTTATTTTCCTTTGAGTTTACTAATATTTTCACTCCCATGGAAGATGTCTAGCGACAGACGACTTATTTATATTTGCGTGTAAAAATTCATCTTATGTAACTCTCCTGTCGCTATATACTTCTCTCGAATAATAGTCAAAAGTAATCATTATGCAGATGGTCATATTCATGGTGCAAAAGTTAAAATCCAAGGACCCCCTGAGGTAAGAGAGGGGAGCCTTACCTCCAGCTACAGAAGGTAATTCGATTCCGAAATGGAAGACAGCGAGCTCCACCAACCCCTACTTTGGCCTGGGGGATGGTGGGTGGGGGGGGGGAGGGGTCCCAGATCCCAGACTTCATCTACATAATTGCGGAGAGAAAGGAAGCTCTTTGGCAGGGGCCGGACATCACCGCTCATACTCTCCGTCAAAATCACTTTTGGCGAATTCCAAATCGGATCGATATGTCCGACGTCTAATGTGCGAATCGTACAGATGGGCAATATTCACTTTGTGTCTGCAGTGTGTGTCCAGATGAAAATAATTATCAAAAGTAAAAATGGAGAGTATTTGACCGCAGAGACTATTAGTTGATAATTTTTGTTGGGGTTCGTTCAAGGTTGATACAAAAAAATAGAATTTAAATGTATTTTTTTATTCTCTTCCGACGTTTCGGCTTACATTGTAAGCCATCTTCAGGGCTATCATAAAGATGAGAGTGGCCGTGTTGCCATCTGACCCAAACGTTCATGACTCACAGATCGACAAGATTTGATTTAGGTGGCAACACGTCCCCTCTCATCTTTATGATAGCCCTGAAGATGGCTTACAATGTAAGCCGAAACGTCGGAAGAGAATAAAAAAATACACTTAAATTATTTTTTTTTTTTGGATCAACCTTGACCGAACCCCAACAAAAATTCTCTACTAATCAAATGTATTTTAAATTTCTCAGTAATCTGCATTTTGGCTTTTTAAAATTTTTTATTTTTAATAAATGCTAATTTCTCTTTAAACGACTTAGGCTCATGGAGGGAGGGGATATCTTCTGGTTGTTATTCCATTCTAAACATCCATGGCTCAGAGCAAACTTTCATTGATCGATAAAAGTCCCTGGGCGGGACTCCAACCCACAGTACCAGCACAGTCACCACCCGCGGCATGGGTGCCATCTCAAATTTCTCCTGAGCTACGCCAGCGCCCTTCAATCCTTTTATCTTGCAGTATCCTTAATTTTACATTTAAGGATTTAAGTCTTAAACCCCAGGTGTTTAAAGTTAGATTAACAAGATTTTATGTATTGCCAGTAGTCAGTGTGTAAGAGGACGTCTCAGTGACTAAATATGAGCAGTAATATTATGAAGAACATTTGCCGGTGTCTTTAACATAAAACCGTATTTTCTTCTAAAAGATATTTTGTGTGTGTTCATCTATGTTTCTTTTTCTACTTCCTGAATGTTTCCTCAGACAAATTTTTCTGGAAAACCCAAGATCTATACACAAAAAAAAAAGTACGCATTAAAAAACCATAAAAACCTAATAAAAAATAACTGTGAAATAAGGAGTCACCATGAGGGACAAATGCTCTTAAAACAACAACAGTTCGATATTAAACATCGACTAATTAAATATCTAATACCCAATTTATATTATTAAAAGTGTTATAAAGCAAAGAAAAATTGTCAATAGTGGAGCTTCACGATCAAAAGCAGAAAATATAAGAAAAATTAAATATTTGATATTTCCTGCTGTAAACTTGAAATAAAATATGTATTTTAAATCCGAAATATAGGCGCAAGGGTATCCTCATGTTGCGGGTTCAAATCAGGCCCACGGCAAGACTATATCTATAAATAAAAGCTTGTCCTGAGCCATGAATGTTTAGAATAGGGTGGAAACCCGTAGATAACCCCTCCCTCCATGACTCTAATTGGTTTAAAGAGAGGCAATCACATACACAAAAAAATTCGGAATCGGGTGGCTTTTCTTTTGACATGTGTTCTGTTTGTTACAAAGTACACTTATTACTTTGATTATCCTCTGCCTCTCATTCCATCATCAAGAGTCCCTGATGATTAGGAGTAGGCGATACAGAAGAGATCCGTTCTGCCAGCCGTCCAAGGCTCCCGAAAGCGCTAGCTCATCAGTTCTAATTGTGTTCCTTCCTAAAAACCAATTACCCTCACTCCGCGATATCCTGTTTGTCCGGCGCACTGCGACAGTCTCCTCTCGCAATCCCTCCACGTCTTCTTCTCCCGCAGATTCGTCCTCACTTCACTCCGAATGACCACTCACCAAGAATTAATTAGCAGGATATGAAGGCGGTTGGCTCTTTGATCTCAGAATTTTTATTGTTATTTTTTATTATTAGTAGTAATAGTAAATAATCTAAAAGGTTATTTTCACTACCAATGAATATAGAACTATCATACCTTCTATTATCCGTCTTCATTGGTTTCTGCAAACCATCCTCCGTTGGCGAGCGCTTTCGGACATTATCCATCTTCTTGGCCGAATACATGTGTTCACTGTCACTGTCTGTATTCAAC